>JAYJMB010037974.1:0-22761 GCA_036873735.1 Pouteria campechiana | reverse complement strand
TCCACAACTCAAAGACATCAGCTGCGTGGTAATTGGTAACTCCTATAGAGAGAGAGAGAGAGAGAGAGAGAGAGAGATTTATTTCCCAGCACATGCAAACTGTTATTCTCCACAGAATGCCAAACAGCTTCAAAAACAAAACTTTTGAACACATTCCGCTCCTAATCAAGCAAAATGGAAAGCAAATGCAATTATATGATAAAGCTGTCTACTGCACGTTCAAAATCTCCCTGTTAAAAGATAGCACGCATGCTTTGCATCCAAAGAATTAACAATCTAAAAGGCTGCAATACAAGCAATAGAGAAGCATGCTTTTTGGGGAACACTAAATTGAAGATCATGTCCCATCTGCAGAATATATCTTGTTCTTCCAAACAAGTGTTGTTTTATCACTTGATCAATCAAGAGGCATCAGAGAGATGTAAATGGTCCTCCATAGCAAAGTGAAAAATTCTCAGATGCTACAACAGTGTCTATTCAGACAAAAATGTAGATTCAAATTATCGAAATTATGGCAGGTGGATTTTCTGTGATGCTCCACTTATAAAAGCATTTACGTAGGCATCTTCTAATCAACAGAGTGAAAGAGATGCAGGGGCCAATTGTGGCACTTCATAGCATCTCTCATTTTGCCAGGCTCCTCACTGCATCTAAATTGGAAAAAAAAGATATCCCAAATGCTTGGCTGAAAGACTAGACTCACTATACAAATCCCAGCTATAGAACTTACCAGATGGTTTCACAGATTGATCCGAATGACTGTGTTTTGAACCATATCCCAATGACAATTATAATAATATAAAACATCTCTAACTCTGCAAACCTCTCCAAGAAATTTAAATCAGATACCCAAAGAATACTGAGGTGCGTAATTTTGGTTTGAGAATGTATTCACAGATTTCCCATCCATTGTCTTGGGCTCTAAAACAGTAAACTGTTATATGGATCACTAATGGTAGAAGAAACAGCAGTCAATAACCTGCAGCAACCTACATTCTAAGTAGTAGAATAAAAGGACCCATTCGTTTTCAGTCTCTATGCTGAGACAGGCACACAGGATAAGGCATAAGCCTCAGCTAACATAGCATAAGGCATAAAATGTGGTCATTAGACGCTTGGAATATGGAGTCAATGCATCTATCTTGATGACAATCTCTAATGAAAACATGCACAATGGATAGCTCCACCTATGTTCTTGGCTTACAGACAGAATAATTTGCAGCAGAGGAGCAGAGGCAACTAAAAGGTAATGAACATCTGGACAGTCTAGATGTAACCAATGCAAGATCCAAGAAGCAGGTTGATTTGATGATGATAAATGGCATTAGTCCTAGATATAAGACATAAAACATCAATTTAACAGCACTCTTATGTCATGTAGAAGAGTAATGGTTGTTCAAACTAAAGCACCATGACAGTTCAAAAACAAACCATTCATATTAAAATTCCAAATACAAAATGATCGATAAATGTAATAACAGTTGTAAGAAAGAATTACCATAGAACCCAATAACAAAACAGTTTTTAATATTTAAAGGAAAACGTAATACTTTTGAAGCTGTCATATAATGCACAACTAGAAATAATTCTAACAAAAAATCTGTTACATAAAAACTGCCTCTGAGTGCATAATTGATTTAAGAGTTCTGATTGCAAGTAGCATTACATTATTTTTAAGATGGATTAAAGGAATTCTATGATCTCTTACCAACAGACTAGCCAAGAATGTTTGGGCAAGCTGCATCCTAGAAATTTGGGGCTAATTGAATAGTGATGATTGCACAATTAGTAATGAAATGCCAGTCAGGTAACATGGCACAAACACAGAGCAGTTAAGAATGCCTTCTCCTGCAGGCTCTTGGCATTTCAAATGTCCCCAATAGAAGGACGTATTATGAGCGCCATAATTATTTGTGAAAATAGAAAGCTCGTCCACTGGATGAAGGGAAAGTGCTATTTCCCAGACTTCAAGTCTATCACTTTTTGAAGAGAAGTTCATTCTTTGTCTCAGTACACAAAGTTCATTCTTTGTCTCAGTACAGCCTTGGCTGTGGAGAGGTAAACCCCTTTTAGTGTAGCTAGAAGATTTAATTTGATCGTGGTTATGTTTTTCTTGAGGAGGAATGCGGATTACAGGCTTAGAACTGCATTTTAAGAGATCATTTTGTAACAAGAAATCATCGCCCATTATCTCAATAAATCCCTAACGCTAAACTTTTCTTCATTAATTCCAGTCTTCCATCAAACATGAAAAGGGACATTCGCAGAATGACTTGTTTATAAAAGGGCATAAGCTTTCACACTTGAAGGCTACTTGTTCTGTAACACCCCTAACTCTAGTCAATGTAAAGTATTGTCTACTTTGGGTCTACCAAATTCTGCTAGCATGCAAAGCCCGCATGTTTTGGCCCATTTAGGCTAACTCTTCTAGCCCAAAAGGTGTCTCACAATGACTTGTTACAGTTCACACTCAAACCTTTAATCTCAAGTCATATTGATTTCAAAACCAACTCTCTCACCAACTGACTGTGGCACATCATTGTAAAGCGCTTTTTGGGCTAAAAGAGTTTACCTAAATAGGCAAAACCATGCGGGCTATGCGTGCCAACGAGATCTAGTGGGTACAAAGTGGACAATACTTCATATTGGCTAGAACTAGGGATATTACATCTTCATTTTGAATTTTATGAAGTATTAGATTCCTCAGATTATTGTTCATACGTCAAACAGAGTTTCTACATGAAATTTGTTTTAAAGGAAGAGATAGTTCCTTAAGAACAAAGATGGCTAATAGATAAAATGGGAAGAGAAATTTCAGATCAATCACTAAGTTTTACCGGAAGTTGCAAATAGAATATCAAGTATTCAGCTATTGCAAAAAAAGGCCCTCAAGCTCTTCCTACATTTGTCGCTGAGAGGGTTGGGTGGATGATGGTGGGTTAAAGAAGGCATTGGTGCATCAAGGAGGCTGACGAAGAAGAAGATGGTGATGATGATGAACAGGGAAAAAATTTTGTTGCTGTATCAGCAGAGTGGTGATAAAAAAAAAAAAAAAAACCCTTTTTTCCCATTCTTTTTGGGATGTTTGGGGTTTGAGGGAAGAAAGATGGTAGTAAGAAGGGGGTAGATGAGAGAAATAACATGGCAGTTGTGATAGGACAAGAAAACAATATTCAAGTGCAGTGGTCAAAATAAGGATAGACAAAATTAGAAATGAACACTTCTCAAGAAACAAAATTAGTTTGCTTGGCAATGTGCAAAGAAAGTCGTACAATGTTGTTGATAAGGTATTAGATTGTTCAAGTTTAGAATCATGATAAGGGTAAGGGAAAGACCAAAAGAACATAGGGTCCTCAGTGGCATGGGATTGCAAGAGTTAAGACACAATTCACAGATCAAACTCAAGCGACTGGTATAAGGGTACAACAGTTTGTCGTGATGACAATGATAACCAATCATGAAGTCCTAAGTCATCGAAATAGACACAAAATTGATTGGAAATTTCTTGAATAAGCAACCAATTTTGAAGAACAATAGCAAGTACAAATCATTGTCATTGACATTGTCTTCTATGAAACTAAATGAAATCATTTCACAACTCCACTCCATCATGACTCACTCTTCAATTAAAAAATGGGGCCTTGACATCCATCCCCATAAAAAGCTGCAAATGTTATTTACGAATCAAGGAAATATTCCCCTCTTCAGTCATAGGCCAATTGATATCATTAGAACATTATAGATTGAAAGAACTCACCATCTAACCCAGAAATGGCATCATCTGCATCTCGACGATCATCAAACTCTATGAAAGCATAGCCAGGAGGATTCCGTGCCACCCATACACTGAGAAAGAACAAAATTTTATAAAGCAATCTTTTTTTTTCCATTAAAGACTAGTGATTAAATTGATGCAGAAGCAAACCAAAAATGTCAAGGCAAATGAGTATCTCTAAGAATGACAAAGGAGATAAAAATCTTTGACAGGCAACAGGCATTCACTACTAGAAAATTTCCATCAACAGAATTGAATCCTGATCAACAAGGCAGGCTCACATCCGTCAATTTTTTGCCACATGAAACCACATTAGTTCAATGGCATCAAAGTGATCATGCAACAGTCACATCATTATGTTCATATCAAGATGGTCAACTTCAAGCTAAATTTGATCATGTCAAGTTGGGCCCAAAGGGAACTTAAGAGTTATTTGATGATTGCTTCACAAGAGTTTTCTCATTTCCTTCCATATGGAACACAAGCATCCATAAAGAAGCCTGCCAAACCATGCTACCCAAAATTCTTCCTTTTTTTATATTTTCTTTTGATCACTCACCATTCTGATCCTCATTCTAGCATGCCAAAGTAACCATGAACACTAAGTACACAGCAGAAGGGCGCTGCAGAGGTAAAAACCTACCACAATATTAAGAAGATCAATATCATTTCCATTCATGTTCCTTTGGAGCTATTTGGATGCAAGGAAAATACGCTCGAACAGGCTTGTCTGAGAATATGGCTGTTATAAGCTTTGTCCAGTGTTGTCTAGACACCCCAGCATAAGTTCCAAAAAAAAAAAAAAGTTTGGACATGCACATAAAATTTTCACAAAAAATGGTGCCCAAGGAAATTCGCTAGACACACTCATATGGAGACCCATCCACTTATTTTAGTAATTTTTATGACACCCATTATGCTTTCTGATGAAAATTCATTCCAGTTCACCATACACTGACTCCATAAATGAAAATATAATTAATATCCCTGTTTTTTTTCTTGCACAAGTTGTATTACCAAGTTTTTTTAGCTAAATTTTGTCTTCAGCTATCAAATAAAAAGGTATACCTAGTAGATGTAATGGATAATTATTATTGAAGCTTAGAAAAAAAAAATTATACAAACTTCTATGACCTGCTTGGATAGGTGTAAAAGGACGTGTAGTCTTTACACCCTTTTTATAGCCTCTTTTACACCATACAAATAATACATCCTTACACCATACAAATAATGTATCCTTAAACAAGGTAAATATTACATCCATATTACCTTCTTTTAGATCATTGTTTCTACTTTTTCAATCCATGGTATTTCTATCACTACTATACTCTACAGTCATTATGTTTTTCTAATCATTACCCTACTTTTCACACAATTATCATGTTATTTTTTCTTCATTATACTCTTTTCCATCACACTATTTCGTCTTTTTCCGTATTACACCATTTTCTACATTAATTCCCTCTTTTCCAACTATCAAAATAGGGCCTATCCATACAAATTCTTAACAAACCACAAATAACTTTGTCATGATTACTTAGAGAAGACTTCAATAAATGACAAACTAAAATGTCTACACAAACATAAGCACCTAAGATATGTTCTTTCACAAAATGAGAAATTCTACCAACTCTCAATCCAGATAAAATAATTCGATTGTGGAGAGATTCCTCAAAAGAATTTTTATTGAGTTATTTCTTTCCAAGAACTCAAAATGAACTCATAACTTGTCAAGAGAAATAAGCAGGGCATATTTCTTATGAGAAATAAATCTCTTACCCCCATCTCCAGCCAGCAGACAGGAAAATCAAAGAACACAAATTTCCAACAGAAGAAGTAGATTTAGAACTTGTTTTTGAATTCTAGTCAAACTATTTTTCATAGCATATTCGAGTTAGTAGTACTGTTAGGGGCTGTTTGGTTGCAAAGACACATGCATTTGGCCAATCTGGTCTTGACTTGTAAATTGAATTTTTATCATGATCATGTACATTCAGAAATAGCCTCTTCGAAATGAACAGATGGCCATGATTTTTTTAATCTTGATCACATACATTTCATCATAGTTGTCCAACCATATAATGTTATCTAAACAATCTAAAGGAAGGGTTTTCCTAATGTTATCAACTTTTCCAATTAATCTAAGAACTATATAAAATCAATATAACCTTATTATAAGCTCAAGTTACAGATATTCATGCCATTCATTAATTGAATCCTTGTATTTTACTAGACAGAGTGGATCTTTGTTAAAAAGCATACTGTATCAAGTCAAAATGACCAAAGTGAGGGATGGGTGCATGAATGTGTCTAGCCAACTTTGTAGGAAATGAACTTCTGTGAAATCGGAACATGTGATGAAACTTATCTTTGATATTTTCAACAAACACTGGACAAGAGTTTTAATGATCAACTGCATGAAACAAATTGTCACAACAGATTGCATTCGGTTGCTGATATATCAAATATTTCATTCTTAATCAGTCTATTTGATTGCAAAATGTGATGAAATTTCATGATGTCAGGTTCAACCAAGTTCATGTTTAAACCAATCTGGAAGTGATATGTAGCTTGCGCCTCATGCTGCAAAATAGGAATTTCCATGGATAGGAATCAGACACAGCTGACGACTTACAAATGAAAAATCAGAAAATGTTTTAGATTCCAAGTTGTTTGGATTGTGTAGGGAACTTAAGAAGTATTAATTGTTCCGTTACAGACACTTGTTGAGTCCTAGGAAGAGAGTATAGCAATAAAAGTCAGTTCCCTTGATGGTGGGTGGTGGTGTAAGGCAGTGGAAATGTACCGTCATTAAATAATCAAAATTTATTGGCAAGCCCTGATAAAAGTCCTGACCCCTTTTAGCCACTGAAGTTGATTATAAGTATTTTGGAAGTAAGTTTAAAAAAAATTCTCTTGAGTTTTCGGGTAATCCTAGAATTTGAAAGCGTTATTCCATCAAGAACATCAATCAGTTCTTGAATCAAAGCCAGCTTAGCAAGGGCGGACTCCTCCAAATTCCCACCCATCACATCTCATAACCTTCATATTATTTTACCTACCCACACAAACTCCTCACCATCTACCACGGACCAATAATTTCACCTATCATAGGTGCTGTTTAACCTAGCCTACATCAACCATGCTCCACAGCATTCACTACTCAAAAACTGAGTTTCTCGAAGCACATGGGAGTACTCTGAAATGAATCAAGGGAAAAAAAAAAAACCTCAAAAATTTACAAATATCCGATCTAAGAGTTGAATGCTGTCCAACCCTCATCCACGGCTAGGCAAATATGTATGATGTTTGAATCAAACACCCAATGTCTACAGTCCCAGCATAGCCTCTGGTATCGCTCCTCAAAATCTTCTTAACAACATTCCTCACCACCCCAACCAAAACAAAAAAAAAAAAAAAAAAAAAAAACATACTAAGAACAAGTAAACCCGAAAGGAAAAGAATACAGCTGAAATCCATCTACTCGGCGCGTACCTCCTTACAGGTCCATAAACTCGAAACTCATCTGCTAATTCCCTCTCCGTAATGCGAGAGTCCAGATTTCCAACATAAACCTTCCACATCTCTAACCAGACCAAGAGAAAACTATTTCACAAAGTGATTGAATTGCACAAAAATAACCGTCAAATGGAGAAAAAGAAAATAACCCATTTGAGGTATTGCACCGAAACATGAAACCCAAAACCGGAGTAGCAAAAAATTCAGAAAAGAGAAAATCCTCATTATTCAGAAAGAAAGGCGGGAGAATTAGGGTTCTGATTTTTGGGCATTCCAATAACCCGACCAGTGAATTAATTCACAAGAAGTGGCTGAAAATGTAGAAGAAGCAATGAATCATTTGAGAAATTTCCAGGGAAGTAACGGATGGAAAGACTCACCTACCAATTTCGGTTTTCTAACGGCTTATGGCTGGGAGGGAGTTGGGACTGGAGAAATGGAGCAGAAAGCATCCCAGCTGGGGCAGGCAGAAGAAGGGTTTAGAAGGGCAGGAGGTTTTAAGACCATGGACGGAAGTGGGCCGGAATTTTCGGGCCCACCCTTTGTAAGAGGTGAATCAAAATCAGGATCTTTACCGCGTACCATCGATTAAGTGGTCCAATCATTAAGTCGACCTCCCCCTCTGCTAAAATGAAAAGACGAGCGGAAGAACAATAGTCGGAACTGTCTTATTATGCAGCAGGGTTAAGAATAAAGAACTTCCAATAAGAATGTAGGTGGAGAAGGAAGACTCTCGGGAAAGCTCACAGAAGCAGGCTTGAGCTGAGCTGACTAACCTGGAAGGAGTTGTGCTTAAGCTTTGCTATTTTATCTAAATCTGAGGAGTTTGGATTATGGCATGGAGTTTCAACCATGAGACCGACTTCCAAGGTGAAGTTATTATATCTGAGATTTTTCGAAATCACTTGTTTTAAGGAAAGAGAGCAAAAGCCCCTTTGAAGTGTGTCTGGTACCATAGAAAAAATTATTTAAAAAAATCCTTTTTCTTCCTCACCTCATTCTAATTGATATGATACCTAATTATTCTAACAACTCTACATTTATTTTATCACTACGTGTATTTTTATTTAAAGATATCTATGTATTTTTATTTTTGGTCACATTTTTTTGTTCATTTCATTCATCTTGTCTCATTATACATTTTTCTATTTTTCATCTCCATTTTTAACATGCAAACTGGCACAAGGCCAAAAAGAGGCAGCAGCATCTTTGCTTTTGAAGAGACGTGGTATTTACACCCTTCTAATTGCTTACAATTATTTTATATTTTTATTTTTTTTTATCTGACATTTTTTTAAAGTCTATCTATTTTATCTTTATAAGTAACAACATTATATCTTTACTACTTGCATTTTGATTTAATTTAACCTTTTTGTCACTCTAAGACTGCCATTATATCGATACTGCTCACATTATCAAGTCTCATTTCACATCCTTGCACCTTTCCTTTGTTTTTACGCATCTTTTACCTCGAAATAAACGTTTTTTTTTTTTTTGCTTTCTGTCTCTTCTAGTCCCATTCAGGTAGTGCGTGATCCTACCTTGCCTGCCGTGCAGCGAGAAATGGATAACGAGTCAATGACAACCTAATTGGGCCTTTCATTGGCCCAGGGAAATCCAGACTGCCGATGATTCATCTGGGGGCCTGGGTCGCGTCTTATCATTAAACTCATGTCGACCGGGCTAAGCCCAGAACGTAATTTTTCACATGGGCACCAACCGTTGTTCTACAATTTCAACGGTCCTGATCTAGACAGACTGCAATCACAAAGGTGTACGGTGGATGAATGCCCACTCCCCAACCTGGCCAAGATGCGGTCCACTGTCTCTATCCGAAACGGAGACAGCCCTGGATGTTGGGAATTGGGATGCCCCTCAATTAATGCAAAACCCCCGCTCAGATGCGCTGCCACGAGTCGGTGGGTCGGTGTACGCCGCCCTCCTACTTCGCTACGCTGGCGGGCTACAGCCATACGCGTGCCTGCCTACCGTCTAAGGAAACATAAAAAATATGGCCGTTTATTTCTGACATCAATGAAATACACATACAGATGGACCGCCATTTGCAATCCTTTCCCTGGAAAAAACACGTCATCTTACAAGCATTGCCAGACAAGTGCACGTGCGTGAACGGTTGTAAACACAGACAGCACCGGCGATACCCGTCACCATCCCGTTGCCATCCCTTGTCGCGGATTGATGGATGATGGCTACATACACGCCAGGAAAAACAAATCGTGGCGTAAATAGCGAGTGGCGTCCATGCAGCTAGCTACAATCCGTCGTTTTCTCACCCATTGAAACCTATGAAATACGGGCAGCAGATCAAAAACGAGCCTTAGCACGTGCCACTCGGGTCAGCTTGTAATCATGGTGGCAAGTTCGTTGCTTGCTTGGTTAGGGAAAGAATTGAAAAGGCGATGGAAAGTCAATGCTCCAGCAAAAGTCTCCGGCAGTAGCAAATAGCGGCTAAAAAACTTCACAAAACCCGAAGTGCGTGATTGATAATACCTAAATGCCTTTGGTTCGGTGGTTGAATCATCGAGCAGGAATCATGTGTGCCTCTTTAATAAGAGTCATCATGACCGGTTACATTCATCATTTGCATGGAATAATCGATGCATGAATCAGAGTCTACCACTCTGCATCATGATTTAACAGTTGGGGTTCTAACACGTAAGCCCAAACGCTTGGTGGGCCGTCGTGTCACATAAATGACATCGGCAACGTGTAACAGCTAGTCTTTGGTGATTGACAATTTACCTAATGATCGGGAGTATGGGTTTCTCAACCTCAAACATCAGTGATTGCACCGAAGGTATCTAGGTGCTATGTAATCATCCCTCTAGGCTCTAACTAGGCCTGATCTAACCAAGGTTTCTTAGCGGTTGAAATATTGAAATAGGCAGAGCACTGTTGGAGCTCTGTCCAGGATCAGATCAGGGCATGAAACTGATCAAACTCAGATCTGGGTGTGACTTCTTCATGATTTCATAAACATGGGCCTGATCGTACTTGTCTGGCAAGCCATGAGATAGCAAGGATGCCAGCCTTAGAGCATCTTTCATCGTCGAAACATCACCCAGCCAATTGCTTTGTGGTTCGGATTGAGCATTCCCATCTGTCAACGAACGATTCCATCAATTAATTACAGTGGTTGTATCTGGAGTAATTTCTTGTCTCTCTCTTTCACACGTATTTTTCTTGGATGTTTTATGGCTAGCAGATGGAACCAATTCTGTTTTTGCTGTCTGTTAAATATGGTAGAATATCTTTCACCAGGATGCAACTATCCATATGGGCGTCACATCTTCCTTGCGCTTCCGTAAAAGTCTTATTCCACCATTTCCTTCTCAGATTTGGGCCTGCAGCCAAAGGTCCTTTAATGTACATGGCTGTGAGCTATCCTCGAATTGGCCACTTTTTTGCGGAATTTCCTTAACGCTGGAAATAAGATTAAGAGGGGGAAACGATCTTCGCTCACCGCACAAATTCATGTGGGCTATAAAGGGCCTCCAATACACTCATGGTCCCTTGCGCCCCGAGAAATAAAATAAAAAGATATTAAAATATATTTGGGTGAAAATAATTAATTTGGGCCCCACAAAGATATATTTCTAATTTATGCATCAAGTTTAGCACCACTTGGTTAAGATCTAAAAAATCATTTCAATTCAAGACTTCGAATAGAATGTAATTTTTTATTTGAGAATAAGTATGCATCCATTAGATTTTTGTGTTTTTAGCCCTCTTATATAATTGAGAATGACTTTTAAATCTTACTAAGGAAGTGCGCCACCATGACAAACGGATTTTAAATTTTAGAAATCCATCCTCATAGACCTCAAGCCAATTATTTTATCGTGATGAGCATGCAAGTATAACCCAATTCGAGCGAGCGAACGGCATCCACTATATTTAACACATTTCTTTCGTAATAGAATCATTCCTCGTTGATACATTACTCAGCCCACTTCATTTATTAATAGCAATTTTAGATTATTCTGCCAACTTAGCACTTCTATATTCTGCTGGGCATCCCTACATGATTGGCTGTTCAACGTACCATGTTCTTTATAAAATTAAGAAAATGTTAAGGCTCGCTGACATCGAAGCTGGCATCCATCTCACAGCAAAAACCACCAAACCATAACTACATCAACCCAGTCCTTTGTTTGAGTTGGTTTACATAATTATCTTGAAATTAAATCCATGGAAGACGATTTCCAAACTTTTAGATGCTGACACCATGCCGTTTCCATTTTCATACATCTGCCAAAGGAAGAGATACCTTTTTTTTTAAAGCTGTTGTTGTTGCCACTTGCCAAGACAAAAGCCAAAGACAGACTAGATGTTCTAATCTATTACATGTATCAATCGAATTCACATATATATTAACAAAACAGGATCAGCTCATATATATTAAAAAAGTCTCTCGGCTCCGTCCAAACGCTCCCCAAACCTTGTGTCAAGCCTTCCGCAGCAACCCTGGCAGGCTGTAGCCGCGGGTCCCCAGTCCCTCCAGGCTCCAGCTTGCCTCTGTTCTGCAAAATTCCAGACAGCATCCAGACTTTCTGATTACGTGGGGCCATCTCAGATAGCGTCCCCCCAAGCACTAGAGATTATCATCGAAGACCACCACCAGCCCCGCCGAGGATATACCTGCTCCAAGCAACAGGAGCCGTGCGTCCCAGAGGCAGCGCACGCTTGTGTGATCTGAGCCGTCCATGAGTCAGCCCCAATCCTATGCCATTGCAGGGCCCACCTGATGAATGACCCGTATTACACCTGATGAATGACCCGTATTACACACGCTTGCTCCCATGGCACGTGCAGCTCCGTCGTCGCCCCTGGCAGACTATTTTTCTCAAAATAGGCATTCACCGGAGCCCCGTCATCGCCCCTTCGGCGACTTCCGGGCGGTGAGATAGACCTTGCTTTGGATGATCGTCTTTCCTACCTTGAAACCCGGAACGACGGTGAAGCCCACCTGAAATCTAACGTCCGGCGAGTCATCCGCAAACAACCCAGCATCCTCCACCACGCTCTCCATGTAAACTTCCGAGAACCGGCAACCGTTTCGCACCTGAAAGATGGTGGCCTCAGGCTCGAATGAGAAAGCAAGGCGGTGGAGAAGCCAGACCCTCTTCGCAGCCTCGGCAAACGCCTCGAAGAATGGCGTTTCCGGGATCCCGCCTGAGCTGACTAGGTTCCTCTGACTGAGATCGCCGAAGAATGCCGACTCCATCTTAGGGTGCACCGTTGATAGATACTTCGAGCGGCAGAATCTCCCAAACGACGATCCCGGCTTCTCGATGAGCAAGTCCATCGTTTTGAGAGACTTCAACTCCATGAAACTGTCGAAGTAATGCCGTCGACGGTGCCTCTGTTTCGAGGAATGCTCATTGGGGATAGAGAAGAAGGGGAAATGGAAGTCCCCAAACAGCTTTCTGCAAACATAAGATTCGAAAGCAAAGCATCGGTGGAAGGGCTTCAAATAGATCACACCTGGTTCGATCGAGTCAGCTGCGGCGTCGAGATCCCAACCTGCAGACCCCATCTCGTCGACCATCAACTTCACGAAGATCCGGATTGCCTTGATTGCGTGACGGAGGACCGTGATGAAGTGATTAGGATTCAACCCAGAGATGTGGAGATTATTTAGGGAAGACAGGTAGTTGCTCGGATTCAGCCTCTGTTCAAGCAGCTTGTTCTGTCCATCGAACTCCTGCAGCTTCTCCCTCAAAAAGACAACTTCCGACTCCTTGAGCTGGAGTTGCGACTGTAACTTCTTCCCCATTATCTCGTACGTCTTCAACAGGTACTGCTGCTCCTGAATCTCAGCCAGAAGCTGCGAGTCCTCTGACGGAAGCATCTGCTTCTTCACATAGCACTGCTTCAGCTCCGACAGCTTCTTCAGTTCGGATATCACAGCTTCATCGGCCGACTGGATGGTATCAGGATCATAGGGCGACTGAGCGATCTGCAGCTGAGCATAGGCTGCTTTAACCGCAGACACGCTTGCGAAGAGCTTCGCCAGGAGCGCGTCCATCGCCTCCTGTCTCCGGACCTTCTCTTTCTCATCCTCGTCGTCGTCGTCGCCGCCGCCATTGAGCGGCTGAGAAAAGCCAATCTTGTGAGTGGAATCGAGGACGGCTTCGGTGGGCAATTTCACCTTGCGGAGGCTGTCATCTGGAGCAATCCCAGAGGTACGGAAGCGAAGGACTTTCTTCGCGAACGTCTGGACTAAACCATTTACGTTGGACGACACCGGTGGTTTAACAGGGTCCATCTGATGGGGAAAAAAACAAACAGGAGAAAGAAAAGGGATGAGATTTTGGACCTTGAATGATGCAAGGAGAAGAGGAAAGAGGGGGGCATGGAAGAACGGGAGATGGGGGCTTTTGCTTTTGCTTTTGCTCAGGGATCGAGGAAGGAGGCCGTATTCGTGGATGGGATTTTGGCTTTTGCATAGAAGAGTTTCCAATGCTTTATTAATTTTCTCCCGGTGCGAAAGGAAAAGGGTAAGAATGAGAGCGATTGGCTTTCTCAACGCGTTTTCTGGGAGATGGAAAGGACCGTAGCTATAAGAATCATAAGATAATAAGCACTGTTTTATCGTCTACAGGACCGTGTGAGACAGCTGAGATTTCGTGTTTCTCAGCGTTATTTTAAGAAAGGGGCTATCTATCCCGATGTCCAGCTGCGCGGTTCTCAAACGGTAAAATCACTCCGTTAAAATAAATAAATATATATATATAGACACACACACACACACTAACCTCATAACAAGTGAAGCGGTCGGAAGTGTTCATGACTGCCAATAGATACGGCCCAAAACGCTAGTTTGCAGTGGCGGATCCATCAAGCGTCGTACTTTTAAGAGATTTTATACGTAAATAGCGTATTTTTGAAATAACAGAGTTAATTAAAACAGCCATAAGAGTCCCGTTCTGGGAGACTTGGATCATCCGGCCCCGTCTGATTAGTGGACACTTAATGGGGCATCGCCATCACAATCATGTTAGCCCTTCCTACTGACATGCAACGAATGGATCACAGTTGACGCAGCAGTCGGCGGCGAAGGGGCCCTCTTGAATGGGTCCAGGCCAAAACTAGATATCTATAAGGATCGCACAGCACAATGAGCCCTAGTAACTGTTGTCAAGTCGGACATTCGGACCAGATCCCCTTGATTAAGACGCGCGAGTCTTATAATCAAATAATAATAGGGCAAAAGGGCTGCTGATGTTTGAAATACTAGCAAGTAAACAAAAACAAGTTTTCGCAACAATAACAAAGGAACAAAGATCTCTCCGTGAGTTGAGGTAGCGATTTTTTCCTTGCCCCTAAAAGTTGGTATCTAGCGAAGCGTGCTTCAATATGCTTTTATGGTAACAAACAAATGGTTTGGCCCACCAACGGTAGGGACTCCATCGCTCGTGACTGAACCGAGTCGGGTGTGTGTAGATTCACAACTTAAAAACTCCATCAGTGACTCTGCCCAAGCAACGACCAGCAAAAGAGCCATGAAAGCAAACAACAGTCGGAATGGTCCAATGCCCAGCATGGAATAATTGCCCCAAATAAAGACGCTAGCATAAGTCCGCTAATAAATTTAGCACCCTAGGACCAGTAACTGAATGAATTGATGGCTGATTTGGCATCCACACCAGGGACCACAACCTCAAACACATATCGGGACCAAAATAGGGTAGAATAGAGAACAGGATGTAATTTTAGGCAGCTAATACCCCTTTATTGTGATTAATCTGTCGATCATGACGATAGGGCCCCATCATCTCGAGGCTAGCAACGGTGGTGTGCACATATGATGACGAAATGGCCGAGAAACAAAACAGTGGGCTCTAGGATTGGGTCCACAAACAGACACTGTATTGCATACTTTCCCAGAGGAGCCCGAGGGACAGCGACGTAAGATAATACAGGCGCGTCTGACAGAAAAAATTACGGGAGGCGAGCCTACGAGCAGGGACGGACAATAAAGAGCTCGGACTAATAAACTCACACGCGCAAGCGACACATCTGCACGGCACGAGGATCGGTGGGCGGCCAAGGCTGCGTGCCCGTGGCGAACCAAATCAAGCAGAACCGTCCGATCTTCGATGTACTCACATCTGCGGCTCTATCGAGAACAGCATTGCTCGATAGGCACATCACGTGAATGCCATAACCACTGCAACAGGCCCACCTCAATCAACCAGGCCCAGAGCCACCACGTGGTGCATATTTCCCATTTTGTGTCAGGCGACTGCCACTGACGAACCATGCCCCAAGCCAGGCGTGTAAAACCAACGAAGAATTACGGCTAACCCAATAATTTAAACGAGAAAAAACAAATCCCCTCTGACACCGTAGCCGTGCCAAGTAGCGTCCGTGTAAGAATCTGAGCCTGAAGAATCAGAGTCCCCAGGAAGCACTGTCACGTGCGAAACAGGTAGGTGCACACGCATTGGTTGTCCAGAGGAGTACCGAGCTGGATAGCTAAACGATTCATTGACGAGAAATGGAAAGCGAGGGGCGTGCGTATTTTCCTACCTTTTGATGCGCGAGAAATTACGTTTTCCGTCTATTTCTCTTCATGACTGAATATCTCGCGAGAAAACGGACGGAGAAGGAAACGGCAGATCTCGCTTACGCAAGCACCGCAATCCCTGCAGCAACGGAAGCCCAAACACTGTAACAGAACCAAAACGAATCAGACTGTTTCACATACACGTCAGAAAAGAAGAAAATCTCATTCACCGTCTTTCTAATCTCACCTTCAGAACCAAGAATCTCTAGCAGCAGAGTCGAAAAACACGAAAACAGGATTTTCACCTTCTATATGCGTGCATCCGCCTGAAAGCCCGCTAATCCGAGATCGTAGGTTATATCAGTCAGGCTTTGATCATCGATTTCAATCGACGGATGAAACTTTCCAGAAACCTAAAAGAACCATTGATTGGAGATTAGAAACTTACCTTTTCAAGAAATTTCTCATTTTCAGAAGCAGAATCCACAAGCGGAAGTTTCTGCTAAGCTGGAATGTTCATTCATTGAAATCTGCATTAGAAACCTCCCCAAAAGAGGACTTTTTCTATTTTCTTCCCTTGGCCAGGACCGAAAGCTTCTCCTTCTGCGGAGAAAATGTCCGGAAACATGCCACTTTGAATCCTCTTCTCCTTGTTCTGATAACTTCTTCTTTTCGTTTCTTATAGAGAGAAATCTTTGCTCCTTATCGCCTCGAAAAGGAGAAATGGGGAAAAATACAATAGCATGACGAGAGGACGGAAAATGCAAGCCAATAAAAAAATATCTGAAAACAGAAGCATTCGAAATTAAACCCTAAGCTCCGTCCTTTATAGATTTTATCTGCTGCTCAATTACAAACACAGCCTCGCTCTTCTGGTCAGCTTATTTAAGAGAGAGGAATTTCTGAAGGGCAATATAGACATTTCGTGCAGGATTACCGCTAGTCATTAAAAAATCGAAAATCGTATTTCCTCAGCCCACGTAGAATACTCGGCCGAAGGTCTATACTCAACCCTCCTACATTCCAGTTCGTAAGAAAATGGGACACGATCCAGCCATCCAGATCGTTAGCTTCGTGGATGGCTTACGCACAACAACAACAGAGAAATTAAAAATTGAAAAAAAAAAGGAATTAGACCTTAAAAATCATCTTAGACGATCATAAAATTACACGAAAACGTTCACCTACCAGTAAATCTGTGGGATGAATTGCACAGGGACCATGTCGGTACTCTGCTAGAGCGTCGTGGATGATACGCCGAGACCGCTTTGACGTCGCATTCGTGGGATTGCAATGATTCAGATTAAACTGTCGAAATCAAATCATGGAGTTTGTCCGTCCATGTCGTTGAGATTTGCTGACCAAGGGTGATCAGTGTCCACAGTACCCTTTCCAAAGATCAAATGTAAACGAACCAGAATCTCACAAGGCTAAAACTAAGGATTCAGGGATTTTTATTTTTATTTTTTTAACAATTCGAGTTAACCAACGGAGAGATTCAAAGTGCCGGCGCATCAAGCAAACGTTATCAAAGATCTCCAGCATTGCAATGGCAATGTGCTGGACTCGTAAGGCTGGGTCCCACTACAAAATTAAAATAATAACAATAATAATAATTCCAACCACGAGACATTTGCCACCCTACGTGGAGCAGTGGGAAAAAAACAAAAAACTCTCTGATCATACCGGAGCCGTTATAATCAACGACAATGGACGGTTTCGATTATTACAACATAGGCGTACTTGGGCCTATCACCATAATACACGAGCCACTAGTTCGTGGGGTCATTATGGTAATTTTAAGGGGTCCGTGGTTTATGTGACTGATCTGGAAATCAGGGGGTCCAGCTGGATTTTGAGCGGGCCATGGTCACATTTGCGATTACGTGGGGGAGGTACTCAAAGCGACAGGGTAACGGCCCGAGCAAAAGTAGCTGCAATCCAGTAGGGCCTTGATAGTCCGGCAGCTTCCGGTGCCTTATACTCAGGACCTAAATTATTAAATATATTTCATTTTAAACCATATAATCTAGGTTTAGAAACAGCTTTTTAACGAGTAGGGGATTAACATAACCAACAGATAATGGACTCTAAAATCTTCGAACAGAGTGAATTTTTGTATTATTTGAACATACCCAACATGTACCGAGTCTACAGTGCTCCAACGGCATGAATTTTTGGAAAATAAAGTTCTATAATCGAGCCCGCTATCTGGACGGGTCAAGGTCAGTTTGTCCGCGATGCAGGGGCTGAAGAGCTTTCGGAGGCATAAATATGCTTTTGCCGTGTGTTTCTTCACCATGCTTTTTTCCCTACGGTAAAAGTTCATTTTTTCATATCTAGATGGAAGCTGAATATGCTTCTACAACAATACTTTTAATCTCATAGCACAGCCAAACAAAGCCTTAGTCCGAGAGCACGTCTGCCATGTCATAGGACCTGCCTGAGTATCGGCTGCTGAAACCGCCAGAGTACATCAAATGCTCCCGTTGAACGAAATAAGTGCTTAAACGATGCTCATTATGGAAATAATTAGGCGTGGAGTAGTTGGATGGCCCTACCTTTCACAGACAGCGTAACGTACGCGACTCGGGTACTCAAGACAAATTCACAGACATTTCCTATTCCCGGATGCCTCCCTGTCCTCTTATCAGAAGCTTTGCAGGATTTATGTCCTTCTATTAGCATCTGTTTATTCACTGTTTGGAGCATAGTAGCCGTTCTACCCAAGAAAATTTTCCTCGTGGGTCATCAGACATGAGGCCCATCATATGAATGGATCGGATCACCTAAAGATGGCCTATACAAGCAAAGGAATGAAATCAAATTGAAGATTCTTCTGCCCCATGGTAACATTGATACCCTGGTAGTGCTTCAAAGATGATACGCGGACGATGAAGCGATCCATGCTTCCCGCTTAGAAGTTTCAAATGAATATCTGATATCAACACATGTGGGCGGATTACATCAAATTCTCGATTTTCTGTTCCTAAATATGACTAGCTTAAAAAACCCACAAGACGGTGGTGGGCCCCAAATGTGAACAATCTGTCGACCGAGTGCGACCACGGTCAATTTCATGCAATTCTACGATCTTAACCGTTGATACGATTGCAACCTCCGCCACAAAACAACGCCTAAATCAATCACAAAAAAGTCGTAGCCATTTAATTCTCTGGCTCACAAAAGTCTCTGTCTTCTAAAGAAAATAAAAGGGGACAGTACTCTAAGCCAAACGGGCAAGAAAATCAATGAGAAGAATCTAGAACGTCAAGGGTTTGGGTTTTAACGTCCAAACTCCAAATTTTCGTCCGCGTATAAATTGGAAACCCGAGCAGCCCACGGTTGTGGGGCACTCGGTAACGAGGAGAGCATTCATCCTCCAGACAGCGTGATGGATGACAATCATGCGCCTATAATCTGCAATCGTAGCTTACAAGTAATCATCATTAACCTTACAAATTATAGCTTCCATTCTCGAATATAATGAACCAAATACTACGCTTGCTTGATTATCTGCTGCAGGATCAGTGAATATTCATTGCAACGCCAAGGGTGAAAAGTATAAAATAATTCATTCCCATCCTGCATGTAGTAATGAGCGAACTAATACGCTAGCTTGATTACCGGTCGGTCCCAATGATGAATGATAATCTATTTGGACAGTTAAATATGGAAACACCAGCTGTCAGACGTGCGTCCACAAATCCATTCTCGGGCAAAGCATAAACCAATCCTAATTCCATTGTAAATCCCCCAGAATTGATCTTATGTATCTTTTAAGGGCGAATGACGCATCGGTTTGCCGAAAATAGACAAGGAATGACCAATCAATGGACTCCGCAACATCATTTACTGAATCTCTTAATGGTCCACTTTCCCGAAGCAAGATCTAAGGAGAGCCGTCGGATGTGTCTCCTATTGCGTGCCATGCTCAGCGGCAGACAACTTGCAATAATCTCAGTCTTTTAGGTGTCCTATTCTGCCTTACCGAGATAGCAGCAGCCGCCAGGCCCCGATCGTGCGGTGCGCTACTTTGCACGTTGCAAATGTGGCGCACGTGTGTGATCTCCACTAAAAAGTTATTAACCCTTGCTTAGCCTCCCCTGCATCGTCAATGCGGAATGGTACAATCGATGGACGGGAAACCCCACGTCCAACGACCCTTTTGTCTGCTGTTCAGGTGCAGTGGCTGTGGTTTTTGGAACCTTCTGATAAATGCGTCCAGTCAGTCTTCGGAGAGAAGTACTGACCATCACCGGCGTTCAGATCCTCCACTGTGAATGTGCAATGAATGCAATTGAGGGGAGAGAATCGCCATCGTCCAACAGCAAAATAGACCACACGTATCCGCCATAATGCGCCATCAATTTGCCAACGTAATGGAAGATAATACCCACAGGTGATGATTTAAGGGCATGCACCTGATCTGGCGTACCAGATGCCGAGTGGATCAAGTCGGACAATCTGGAATTCTAGATTGTGGGCCAACTGTCTAACTTGGATTGGTATGCTTTTAAAGATTTTTATTAATTTTCTTTTCCGAACCGCCTATGAGAGTGCAGTACAAGGCCATTTTCTTGTTCATTGCATCTCTGCAATTTTTTTGAAGGGATTAAAGATGCATGTAATGATTGGGCTACAGAGGTCGACAGAGAGCAAGATCAAAACCTCCGTGGTTGGGTAGAGATTCATTTGTTCACACGAGTCGCCAAGTGTTCTCGGTATAAATAGCTCCCCATGCATCTGGAATTCTGGATAGAGATGGAATAATCTAGGTGAGCCTTATCTTTTTCATAATGTCGTGGAATCTTTCTTGCGTTTTCTTTTCAGAGTCATCAATGACTTTTAAGTTGCGTCAATCTTCGCTTGATTAACCTTAGCTTCTCAAACATGACCCCATGCTCAAATTCAAAACCTAATTCTAGATTTATCCTATGAGAAGTTTCAAAAGTTGCACGTGTTAGCGCAATAAGTCGATTAAGCGAATGTAGTGCATGCCTTTTCCAGCCGCTGGACATAAGTCACACATACCTAACACCGGCTCTAGAGACTAAAATTGCAAAGCACGCTGCAATGAAATTTATTCTTAGCATCGAGACTTCCTACCTCTGTTTCTTCCTTATGGCCTCGTCAATGCACCACCGCCAAAATTCATTGCACGTTTGGAAAGATGTCTCCAACAAAATTTTCTCAGAAATTAGATTAGGATCGTGGCCCAGTCGGAAGTAGAATATTGATTAAAAAAACAAAA
This sequence comes from Pouteria campechiana, assembly GCA_036873735.1. NCBI lineage: Eukaryota > Viridiplantae > Streptophyta > Magnoliopsida > Ericales > Sapotaceae > Pouteria > Pouteria campechiana. The sequence continues at coordinate 1,677 of JAYJMB010037974.1, read as the reverse complement.
AAGGTCTTATAAAAAGGAATGGTCGGTACCACAGCAAAGACGGAGCAAGACGTGCATGCGCCTAAAATTTGACCGTTTAGATTTTGAAATTTCCTCGTTTTCATTCTGGAGACGCAGGTCTGGGACTAGGCATGCACCCTCCGCCCATGTGGCCCCCGTGCTTAGATGGTCGTATTATTTGAACCGTCCACATAATCTTTAACTACCATAAAAATGAAATGTTTTCCAACGAACAGCATTAATTTGTCATCATCACCCGTGATTTGAAAGATCAATTCAAGCCATTAGTAATTTTTATTAGTATTTAAACTTCGTGCTTAAGAGGGAAAAAATCTTATTTTTCAGAACATCCATAGCCTGCATAGAAAGATGCATACGATCACGTGAATGATAATCTCTTGGACCCGAAAGAGACAGACGCTGTATTTCGAGACACTCCAGAATGTTGGAATTACTTTTAAAAAGTGATGAATGGCACGCACGCGTTTGCAAATTGCAGGGGACGGCTGCAGCAGATTTAAATTTCTAGCTATCAAAAGTAAGCAACGGTGCTAGATAAATTAAAAATAAAGAAATTTTACCAAATACCCTCTCTTAATTTTCGTAACTATAGATAACCACTAGTATTTTAATTTTAACCAACGTACCTCTTATATTCCTTGCAATTTCAAATGATCCGGAAGTCCCTTTTTTTTGTAACTGATATAATTACTACTTAATTATGCCAAAAAATGACATTTATTAGTTTTACACGTCTCGTAAATAGAACAATGAAATTTAAATACTTGTTTGATTTTAATACTATTTTAAACTGCACACGAAGAATGTCATCCAAATAAAATATATAAAGTCATCTTAACAATTGTATGTTTATCCATTTTATTTCTGCTTTCATTCTCTAGTATATATAATCTACAGATGTCTAATTATCATTTCATGTCATGTCTACCAAAATATGAGTTGTGAGAATCCATAAAGATTAATTATTCTATTACCATATCAATGGTTGAAATTTGTGCTATTAAACTTTCTTTGGATAACTCATGGTGGATACTTTGATTTTATGCATTTATGACTAATGTTGAGGTTATAATCAAACGAATGTATTAGATTTATAGATAATTATTTTCTAAAATTCTAAAACGCTAATTTTTCGTACAGGAATGAAAGGATGTTATTTTTTAGATTGCCAAGACTCTGCTGATTTCATGTGTTTAATGTTGTCAAAAATCAAAACAAATAATTTAAAAAAAAAAAAAAGCAAAATAGTAGGCATATCACGGTGCGGAGGACATGTAATAAATTTTGAAAAGCAAAGTAAAAAAAAGTACAACAATATCTATTATATGAGTGATCGGATGGGTCCCAACCATCCATTACTGGGGTTTAAGGAGGGTGAATACCAATCGGTGGTGCCTAACCATGCAACTGTGGCTTCTTGGAAAACGAAGTAGCCGATGTGCTGCGACTTTTGTAGCCATAAGGGTCGCTGTCCACTTTATTAAAATAGTTATTGCAATTTCATAGTGCAGCCAAACGCACCCCCAAGGAGTAGAATGGTGCTATCATGAGTTATACAGCTGGTCTTGATGGGGTCATGTGAAAGTGGTGCCTCGTGAGAGCAAGATGAGCTGCTTATCAGACATGCCTTGGTCCAGGGGGGAATAAACGTCCAAA
>JAYJMB010037963.1:3141-33447 GCA_036873735.1 Pouteria campechiana | reverse complement strand
GACTCAGTGACTTGGTCCTAGACTTAGGCTTTTGAATGAGTTGATGGTTGGTGGTCGCTAAGGTTTGACTTGATGAGTAGCGACTCAGTGACTCGGTCCTAGACTTATGCTTTTGAATGACTTGGTGAGTGGTGTTTTCCAATACCCCGTGGAAAACTGCAAGCGGTCAATCTCTGCCGTTTATATTGTGAGAGATCGAAGATCCAGATTACATGAATTAAGCCTAATTACACTTTGCGTTAATTAAGCCTAATCATGGTTAACACTAATGACAGTAATTAGTGCTAATGACAGTTCTTAGATAATGTCATTAATCTCTTGATTTATAAGGTGGTTATGTGGTTTAATCAGGATTCAAACAGGTTTTAATGCGTTTAGGATGTTTAAATCAATATTACCCTGTTTTCCATTAGCCATATGGGGCCCACAATTACTATAGCATGGGTGGGACCCATGTATGTACCATGGTGGGGCCATGGCAAAGTGCCCTCAGGCACTAGATAGGTTACTAGTGGCCAAGGGCCACTAGCGTTAAGTGAGGCACCTGCCTCTTGAAGACTCTTTGAACTCCTTCTCCAAGTTCTCAGTTCTCCTCGTCGTCTTTTGAGAAGGGAGAGGGGGTATTTATAGGCTCTAGCTACTCTGAGGGTAGCTTAAGAATTTTAGCTCCACCATGGGGGCATTTTGGTGAACGCTTGGAAATATGCCTAGCTTCACCAGTGGGGGCATTTTGGAAATTTCAGCTCCACCATGGGGGCATCCTGGGGATTCCAGCTCCACCATGGGGTCATTTTGGGGTAGGTGGACAGTCCCTGATCGCGTACGCATCGGGTGTACCACGTCGTCCGCTGCTCATCTTCGTAGGCATCGGTTGCGCGGCCATGCCACCTCGTCTGCGCGGCACGTCAGCAGTGGCTTCGAGAGATCGACGATGGCTGCTCGACTAACCCACCTTGTCTGCACGGCACGTCAGCAGCAATGTGCGGAGATCAACGATGGCTGCTCGACTAAACCACCCTGTCTGTGCGGAACGTCAGTATCTGCGCGGCATGTCAACAACAATGTGGGGAGATCGATGATGGCTGCTCGGCGGCTAAACCACCTTGTCTGCGCGGCACGTCTGTATCTGCACGGCACGTCAGCAGCGATGTGGGGAGATCGACGATGGTTGCTAGGCTAAACCACCCTGTCTGCGCGACACGTCAGTATCTACACGGCACGTCAGCAGTGGCATGGGGAGATCGACGATTGCTGCTCGGCTAAACCACCCTGTCTAGCATATCAGTATCTGCACGGCACGTCAGCAGCAATGTGGGTAGATTGACGATGGTTGCTCAGCTAAATTACTGAGTAGGGTCGGTTGGGTGGTGTCGATGTTGCCAGATTTGGAGTAGACGCGTCAGCTCCTCATGTGGCTCTGTGCACGATATGATGTCCGCGTCATGATGCCTAAGACGAGCCCTCGTTGATTCTTGTATGCGGATCCATAGGAATATCCTTGTAAGCGGATCGACAAAAGCATTAGCAGCATAAGCGAGTCTGTAGGAGCATCAGCGACATCCTCATGAGTGGATCTGTAGGAGCATCAACAGCGTCTTCGTAAGGGGCTCTGCAGGAGCATCAGCAGCGTCCTCAGAAGCGGCTCCGCAAGAGCATCAACAACGTCCTCGTGAGCTCATCCACAGGAGCATCAGGGGCATCCTCATGAGCGGATCCACAGGGGCATCAGCAGCGTCCTCATGAGCGGATTCGCAGGAGCATCGACGACATCCTCGTGAGCGGATCCGCAGGAGCATCAGCGGCGTCCTCGTAAGTGGATCCACAGATGCGTCAGGACATCCGCGATAAGCGTTAGCATAGACAACGTTCCTGGTCTTGATTTGAAGACACGTGCCTGTATTTCCTTAGCCACTCTTGATGGATGCCATGGGGGAGATCCAGCCTGCTACCCCACCGTTCCGCCGTCATTCGAAGGACAGAGGCATTGATGTGGGGCAAAGTTGTTGATAATGGATGATCACAGGTCAGTTTTGGATCTCCCCGGACTTAAAAAAGATGAGCAGAGATTGCTGCCTCTGTCGGCTGAGGATGTTTTTTTGTTCCCTGCTTGTGCTGTTCGAACTAGAACATTCGTCAAACTGTAAAATTTGCTTTGCCATTTCTAGTTCATGATACTACAAATGCTCCCCGGTGGTTGGTAACGTGGGTAGTTGTATAGCTATACAAGCACGTTAACAGGCACCATTTATGAATGTTGGAACTTACTGGCGGAGGAAATTGAGCAGCTTTCGGACTATAGGATTGAGGGCTATGACTCTGAAGTTGCAGTATTATGAATCTCAAACTCACTTAAGAGAAACATGTGCAGGGAGTATGAAGGGAGGGGCAAATGCCCCCAGTATCTGCTCCTTTCTGGCTCATGCATAATAACGCTTTAGGAAACGCCCACTAATGGGCAACTCTCCTATATCATTATTATTTACAATCTGATATAAACCATTGGCATAAGCCTCTTGCACAACGTAAGGGCCTTCCCATTTGGGTTCAAATTTGCTAATTAATTTGCCACCCGCCATTATTTCAGTCCTTAATTTAAGGACTAAATCGCCTGGGCAATAAGCTTGGTATTTAACTAATTAGTTGTACGCCTCAGCCATGCGAGCTTGGTATAACTCAATTCTTTGTTTGGCTCTAAACCGCCTTTCGTCCAGAGCATCGAGCTCTTCGAACCGCAACTTTGCTTGTTGGTTAGTTGTTAATCCTGAATGTGTTGCAACTCTAAGCGATGGCAACTGCATTTCCAAGGGCAAGACTACTTCTGCCCCAAACACCAAAGAATAGGGGGTTGCATTGGTTGCTGTTCGATGGGTGGTACAATAAGCCCAAAGTGCCCCTGGTAATTTGAGATGCCATTGTCACTTATTCTTATCTGCCGTTCTTCTCATGATCTTTAGGATTGCCTTATTGAATGCTTCCGGTCGGCCATTCCCTTATGGATGATATGGTCTAGATAATATATGTTTGATGCCTTGCTTTCGACAAAACTTCTCCATTTCCTCATTCTTGAATGGAGTGCCATTGTCTACATAATTTGGCATGAATTACCATATCAATACAAAATCTTGAATTTAATAAACTCAATTACTTCTTTGGCTCTGACTCTCTTATACGAGTCAGCTTCTGCCCATTTGGAGAAGTAATCAGTTGTAGCCAGGATATAGGCATGTCCTTTGGAAGATGAGAGATTGATTGGACTAATAATGTCAAATCCCCATCATGCAAATGGCCAAGAAATGCTTGCAAGTACCAATTCTGAAGGTGGAATGTGCCGGATATCCCCATGGAGTTAACATTGAAGACATGACTTAGCAAATTGCAATGAGTCTGAGACCATGGTAGGCTAGTAATATTCCAAGCATTTGATCCGGCTATGTAATCTTCGACCTGACGGATGCCCATCACATTCGCTAGAGTGCGCTTGCATGAGTGCGTATTGGATCTCTTCCCTGTTAAGACAACGAAGCCAAAGTCCATCATATGGTCGGTGATACAGTGTATTATTGAAATACACATATCGAGCGGCTCTTTTCCTTAGAACTAACCTTTCTTGCGAATTCTCCGGGAGTATCCCATACTATAGGTAGTCGATATACGGGGTTCGCCAATCTTTTGCCATCAATTCCATATAGGCTACGCATTCTATTCACTCAGTGGTCTCCCCCTCATATGAATTAGGGATGCGGCTTCTTTGCTCAACTTTGACAACGACTGCTTGGCCTCCGGTGATGGCTAAAGCGGTTGCCAAATTTGCCAGAGCATCAGGAATGGTATTTTCGATCCTCGGAATATGCCTAATGCTAACTTGAAAAAGTTGATCCAATAGCCCTTGCACAATATCATAGTATCAGCGCAAACTAGGCTGGTGAACCTCATATTCAGTGGTTAATTGTTGAACCACTAGTTCTGAATCGCCAAAGATGTCTAATTTTGTGATCCCTAAGTTGAGGGCAATTCGAAGTCCTAGGACTAATGCTTCATACTCTGATTCATTGTTGGTATAATTCTTTCCTAAGTAGAAAGAATATGGGAGAATATCTTTCTGGGGTGAGATGAAGACAATTCCAATGCCAGCACCGACGACTTTGGCCGCACCATCGAAGTACATCTTCCAGTGAGTGTTGACTTGTGCGGTGAATACTTCTTCATTTGGTAAGTCTTCTTGCACCATGACCTCTTCATCGACTGGATGAGCTGCCAAGAAGTTAGCTAGAACTTGTCCTTTCACCGCTTTTTGCGGGATAAAGGTGATGTCAAATTCTGACAACAATAACGACTACTTGGCCAGTCGTCCCGACAACATGGGATGGGTGATTAAGAACTTGAGTTGATCTGCTTTGTAAATTAATTGGATCTCATGAGCAAGGAAATAATGCCTTAACTTTTGGGCTACAAACACTAAGGCAAGGCAGCGTCCTCGTAAACAGCTCCGTAGGAGCATCAGCGGCGTCCTCGGAAGCGGCTTCGTAGGAGCATCGGCAGCGTCCTCGTGAGCGGATCCGCAGGAGCATCAGCGACATCCTTGTGAGCTAATCCACAGGAGCATCAGCAGCATCCTCGTGAGCGGATCTGTAGGAGCATTGGCGGCGTCCTCGTGAGCGGATCTGCAAGAGCATCAGGGGCGTCCTCGTAAGTGGATCCATAGATGCATCAGGACATCCACGATAAGCGTTGGCATAGACAGTGTTCCTGGTCTCGATTTGAAGACGCATGCCTGTATTTCCTTAGCCACTCTTGAAGGATGCCATGGGGGAGATCCAGCCTGCTACCCCACCATTCTGCCGTCATTCGAAGGACAGGGGCATTGATGTGGGGCCCGATTGGCAAAGTTGTTGACAACGGATGATCACAAGTCAGTTTCGGATCTTGCCGGACTTAAAGAAGATGAGCAGAGATTGCTACCTCTGTTTGCTAAGGATGTTTTTTTGTTCCATACTTGTGCTGTCCGAACTAGAACATTCGTCAAACTGTAAAATTTGCTTTGCCTTTCTAGTTCATGCTACTACAAAGCTGAACGGTTCATTTAAGTGTGAAATAATAATTTTAGACATTGCCACTCAAATTCAGACATGGTGAATCATTTTCAAACATAGAAGAAAAAAGTCAGTTGCAAGCTAAGTACTAGTCCAAGTCTAAAATTTTAATTCTGGACATGACTATTCAAGCTAAATGAGTTAAATAGGTCTAAAAACTTAACTTTAGACATGGAAACTAAACTCAGACATAGCTCAATAGATCTTAGACATGAAAACCCTCGAGAGAGCTCCAACGGACAAAAAATCCTATTGATTTGTTCACATTAAATGAATGTCATATTCTCTAATGGGTAAAATTCAAATTCAATTATAAAAAGGAGTAAAGAAAGGTTGTTCCAAGAAGTTATAAGATTTAGATATTTTTGTGAAAAGAGAGAGAAGCAAACAAGAGCATTTAGTCTCAGATATTAAATTTTCTTCCAACTCCACGCCGCCAAAAAGCTATTTGCATTCAAAGCTTATTATTTGCAACAACATAAGGGAGTCTAAAATTCTTTCTATTTTTTATTATATATTTATTTCTAATGTATTTAATTATGTACAAACTCATCATATGTAAGAGATATTTCTTATTGTATATTTTTCATTAATTAAGATAGCAAACAAGGGGCTTGCTGACTATGTATAAGTTTGTTGGTCAACTTTGAAATCAACTAGGATAAGTTTCTTAGTTAGCTTTGGAAACTAACCGAGATAAGTTTTTTGGTGAGCTTTTGGAAAACCAACCTATGTGAGAGTTTGTTGGTAAGCTCGAGAAAACCAATAGGTGATTAGTAGAACCTGAGTACAGTGAGTGAGGCTAACTCAGAGAGAGGAGTAGGTGCTGTGTTGTGGGCCAAACCTCTATAAATTCCTATGTGCTTTGTGCTACGTGATTCGTTTCATAATTATTACAACACTTTGGTTTTATATTGGCCAAGATTTTAAAATCTCAATTCATCCCCCCACCCTCATCTTGAGCTACCTTAGGATGGAACCAACACCATTTAATGCCAAATTCATAAGTTAAGTTAAAAAAATGCTTACTACTAAATTTCCTTGCCAATTTCTACTTTGAATCCTCAATTTCCTCCACTTACCGCAACAAGAAACTTCTTGGATTAATTTTCTAGATTACCCCTTTACTCTTTTACACTCAAATGGATGAATTTTTCCCTGAGGGTGCTAGCTACACACTCATACAATAATTTGCCTCAATAATCTATTGAAATAGGGGTGTAGGGAGTGGGTTGCAGGGAGCTAGGAGTGTGCAGAGGGGTTGGGAATAAAAATAGGGGTGGAAATGGAGATGGCGGAGTACTTAAGCCAGCTCATACTCTAACGCTTCAGCAATGCACACTACACCATACAAGCAATAACTCTTTCAACACTTTTTAGAAATTTCTTTGCAATAGTCCATGTTACCTGTATACAACCCACATATCTATAAGCATAATTCTTTTCAAATTTCATTAGACTCATAAGCTAAATTCACATAAAACACATAATTAGGAGAGTTCTCTTACCAAAAACTCCGGGGCATCACAAAAACCAACATGTAAATTTTATTGGAGAGATTGGAAACTAATGTGTATAAGTTTTGTTGGTGAACTTGGAAACCAATGAGTGTAAGTTGTTGGTGAGCTTATAAAATGACTTAACAAGAGGAGTAGGTACTATCTTGTAGGATGAACCTCTATAAAAATACATGTGTAATTGTGCTACATGATTTATTCCTTATTCTTTTCAGCACATTGATTTTATATTTGGCCAAAACTTTGAAAAGCTTAATTCACCCCCCCCCCCCTCTTGAGCTACTTTAGAATAAGACCAAAAATTGGTAATTGAGTGGGCTTCAATAGTTATTCTTGATAATCAAATATTTTAATTATTTAAAGTGATCCCTATGACCAACATACTCCACAACACCACAATTGAAGGACACTCAACCACCAAACACACATTTTTCAATGATACCAATTATGGGAACTGAAAAATGAGTATTCTAAACTTTTTGATAGTTACGGACTATAAGTTGTGCAAATCATCAAAGATGGCAAGACTATCATGAATACAAAAGAAAAATATACCGTTGAAGATATTGTATTAGTAGAAAGACATGGAAAAGCTAAGAATAGCATCTACTATGCATTATCACCTTTGAGTTTGAAAAGATTTCTATGTGTGATTCCTCAAAGGAGATTTGGTGTAACACCCCACTCTTAGGGCGCTACCAAATTCAATTTAAAAGAAATCTCATGTAGAGTCTTCCCTAAATTTTCAATTTTCCATACTTATACAATCATTTCAATGCAAAATCATTTATCCATGAATACCAGTATATATAATAAAATAGACTCATACATTGCCCAGAATCGTAAGTTGCATTGTGATGACAATGACCATACTAACATTCACACACACTCCACTATTATGACCTGTCGGTACAATTATCTCCCGCATGCCCTAAATAGATAAAGTTTGAATATTTTAAATTTATAATTTATATACATTACACCGAATATTAAAAAAAAGAAATTTAACATCAAAAGTTCTCAAGTCAGCACGAGGATCACAACTTATCGTGATCCTGAGCTCCAACCCCATGTTGGGCTTTGTCTTCGAACTGTTAACTAAAAATCATGAATAAAATATGGTGAGACAGGGTAAACTCAATAAATAGATAAAATAAAAAATAGCAATGAATATAACATTAGAAGATCATGGTCAAATCAAAAACATATGCAATTCCATGACATACAAAATTTCATTACATTGCATGACAATGTCCCAATGCCCATGATGCACATGCCCTCATAATGCAGGCTCATATATAACCTCATTGTCTACTCATTCTCAAAATCAAAATTAATGTAATGCCTTATCCTTAGGGCATTCTCATTCACATATAGTCATCATCATCATATCATTTGTTGAACTAAATGATGCATATGGCAAATAGTCAAGTTTTGATGAGCAACAACATATGAGTGAACATTTGTAGTACTAACAGTTGTGTTCCCAAGCATTGTAGATACAGATATCAACATACAGGAAAATAATTTAAATATAGTGGATAGTGTAAACAATGAGTACATTAGCAAGCAAAATCCACTGACTAAAAGAAGATAATAATGCTCAGAGAGAATGACACTAAAACCTTAGAAAGAAGCCATAAAAAGCATTTGTAGCTATGAAGTATAAGCCTCAATGAGTGATTGGATAAATCTTCTACTAATAAAGTCAATATCTGAGAGCATTTGTCTAAGAAAGATTCAGATAAATTGTTCCATGGACAAGTTGGATAAATTGCTTATAATCAATACTTGTTCACAATACAAAGATGAATTCAATTTGCAGAAACAGAGATGAAACGGCGCTGAACTTAGACAAATGAAGAGCTAAAGTGGAGTTAAATTATTCAAGTATTTGTCTTCAATAAAAAATCTATCTAAAACTGGGGAAGAACAAGGAACTTGTCTGTAATCATCTACAAGAAATATAGAAGACAAAGTACAAGCGGCAAAGCAGTTATGGAAGAATAATTTTGTCTGCCATCTTCATCTGCAAGAGTTGTCTGCCATTTATAACAGATAACCACTAAGGAAATGAGTTTATATGCCTCAATGATTCATTTGTTACTTCTAACAGACAACCCATCATATGAATGACTAAAAAGAGGATTCATCTGCATGTTATAACTTCATCTATCAATTATAATAGACAAACCACTTGAAAGACTTTGTCTGTAGCCCACAACTTCGTTTGCAAATTTCAATAGACAAACACTAGACAAAGTCATGTCATCTATCAATAAGGAGCCTTGTTTGTGCAAAGAAGAGTCTTCTGCTACTTACAACAGACAAATTTACTTTGTCTAATGAAAATAAAACTTCTTCTAGTGAAAGTCACCTCATCTACTATGAAGAAGCTTTGTTTGTGCCAACAAGAGTCATTTGCTACTTATAATAGACAAGGTAATTGACCAAGTGACATCGCCCAATGAAAGAAACTTTGTCTGCTAATAAAACATCATCTTATGAGCAGTAAGGAGAAGAACTCTATTTGCACTTCTACCATTCATCTGTCACTTACAATAGACAAACTTGAAGACAAAGTAAAAGGCTACAATGGTCTCTAAAAAAATTACAAAGATGAAGTTATCTATTATGTGGATCTACTCAGATTCACTTTATCTATTACTTACAAAAGATAAATCCAAGACTTGTTTAGATAAAGTCCTCAGATAAAATATGATATATCTTAAATAGTAGAAGCCACTGGTACTAAACATAACTCACTGCACTCTAGTCAAAATCTTATTCAAAGTAAATTCTATTAGACAGATCAGACAAATCAAGCCTGGTTGAAGATGGAAATAAATTCAAAGGAAAGTAGTCTACACTCTGATAAAGGTTGCAACTTTCAGAGGCTTCATCCTTTTATGCTTAATGGGTGCCTTTTCAAAACAACGAAAGAGTCAGTCAAGTAGAAAAGTCTTTATCCGGTATTTGCTAAAACTGGAAAGGCATCTTCTTCAAGACTAGTGCTGCAGGCTTTCCAACTACAAACGAGTTTATCAAGATGAAAAATTTTCAATAGAAGATATCAGAATGGTCTTCAACTTTCAAAGAAAGCCAATTACCTTCAGTGGGCAAAAATTTCTAAAGCAATATTAAGGTAGCGCAGTATCAATAAAGAAGGTTGAGGAAGCAACAAGAAAAAAAGAATAGAGCTTAAATGAGTAACATCTCCCAATCAAAATATGCTTACTCTTAGATAATCAATCTCCACTGAGTTAATAGACAATGAGCCTAAAAGTACAATCTTATTAATACATCTAGAGTATTGATATCTAATGAGCTTCAATGAGATATCATTTTATTTGTACTCAAATTATGTACAAATCAGCCTAACAAAAGAGGCAATGTAGAGTACAAATTGAGTGCTGTTAATTAGCTATAAGAGTTAGTGGTGAGCTCAAGAAAACCATGTTGTATGAGTTTTTGGTGAGCTCTAGAAAACTAACAAGTTTGTTGGTGATCTTAGAAACTAGTGAGTTTCCTGGTGAGCTCAAGAAACCAAAAGAGTGCTAGGAGCACTATGTTTATGCTGTAGGAATCCCATAGGATGGCTTAACCCAAGAGGGCAGGGGTGAATTGGGTAAATAGAAATTCATTGCTTAACCCCTATTAGATCATTTTCCTCTTTTGTGCTTGTGTGTGGTGTGGCATAAGATGAATAAAGAGATGCATGAAGAATAAAACAATTGGACAAACATACACACACACACGCACACACACAAACAAAACAATTTTTATAGTGGTTCAGGACCCTATCTCTACATGCACTCTTCCAAGGTCACCAACACATTATGCTTTGGGTTCCACTATACCCCATACAATGGAATACAGAAGTGTCCTCGATACTTGTTTTGTATTCCAGTTCTTGGGGGCATAAACACAAGTGTCCAGATACTCTTCTAGTTTTACGAGATCACCAGAAAACTCACCCATTTCAAAGATCATAGGTAAACTTGGTAGTTTTCCCGAGCTCACTACCAACTCACCGGTTTCAAATATCATCAGCAAACTTGATGGTTTTCTAGAGATCACCATTAACTCATTACAATGTGGTTTATTGAGTTTACCACAAACTCTTTGGTTTTTATATTAATTAGAAAACTATTACACATTTAAGCATAGGAGAAGATATGATCTTTTTCAGCTCTATCAATACATAAAGATCTTCCCAAAATGTAAAGATAATGGGCATATAGATAAGCAGATTTATGCTCATGAAAGATAAATGATGGTTTAAGCTCTTGGCCATAGGTGGAAGGATTTTCATCAAGTTGAGCACATTTGTAATGGGTTCCTTCACCACCTTTGAATCATCCTACTTCTTCTCCTTAAATAGCTTTTTTAGAATCTCAACCATTGGAGAAGATTGGAGCCAATCAATGCAGAGACTAGAGCAACATTGAATGAATAAGATCATTTGAATTTTCTATCATTGAAGTTCAGACCGTTTTGTTTTTCTCGAGCTACTACAAGCCAATCAGAGAGGAGGATGAGCTGTGATAAATGTGTTCTCTATTTAACTCAGCATAGCATTAAAAAACTTACAGTGACACTATTGCTATAAATTATGACTTTTATGTGTCTGCACAATGACAACTTGAATGTAGGTGCCGTTTGTATATGTAGTCACATAAACCAATTCTCCTCTGACACATCACAGCCTCTCTCTATCTACAATAGTTTGCCATAAGTTGCAAACAAATTATTCCAGGCTTTGTCTGTTAGATGAACTTCTAAAAGAATGATTTGTCTATTAAGTGGCAGACAAACTTTGATGCATATGTAATTCATCTAGAAGATTGTCTGTTGATCGATCCTTGGTGTATATGCTTTGCTTATTGAAGATAATAGACTAACTTTGAATGATGTTGGCAAAGATGAGTTGATTGATTAACAAACAATTCCCTTAATATAAATAGACGAAGTAGGATATGCTTTATTTTTTTTTCATCATCTGTTGTAGGTGACAGATGAAGTATGCTTATTATTACACTTAACTGACGAAGTGTGATTTTCTTCTTTTGTTTATTGTTGTCTGTTGAAAGTCTCAGATGAAGCTAACTTCAACTTGCTCAAACAGACGAAGTGTGAATTTCATCTGGTGTAAGCAATAGACGAAGTGTGTTTTGCTTTGTCTTGGATAGAATACTTTGCACGTTACATTTATCTATCATAAGTTGTATGTGATCGTGCCTTTGTCTGTTGTAGCCCAATTTGATCCAAGTAGCTCTTTGTCTATTCGGCTTCATCTAGGCTCATTGTGCAACATTTACTTCATCTTCTGCTTTAGCTGACAGATGACCTTTTGATCCTAAGATAAGGCGAAGTTCTTTAGCTTTTCTACACACTTCAAGCAATAAAATGGGTTTTTTCTAACAACTTCCTCGGTTCTTCAATCTTAATTTATCAGTCTTAGCTTAGCTGAAGTTGCACTCCCTTCTATATTTATATTGCCATTCTTTCCTCAAACAACTCTAGTCTTCTCATTTCTTGTATTCTTGTCTGAGTGGAAATTATTCTTTCTTCCTCTGTTTGAGTATTTGATGGAGCTTCTTCTTCTTTCTTTAAGCTCCATTCTTTATCTCAGACAGGCTTTGTTTGGTCGGTGTAGATAGTTCAAATTTCTCAAATAGCATTATGCCTCTTTGATAATGGCTTCATCTTCAACTCCTTTGTCTATCAAGCCTTGAGTTGGTTCTTCATCCTTATGCTTTTATCTTGGATAGACTCATTAGATTTAAGTAGTCCACAACTTAATCTCTCTCATGGCTTCTCCTTTATCTTCTTGCTTTGCATTTGTCTATTGATAATTTCTTATTGATGCTGACAGACAATGCAAGCTCGTTGTAGCACATCTTTGAAGCTTTGTTTTTCTCCCATACTTTTGTTTGTGGAAGCTTTCTAAAACCTTTCTTGTTACTTGTCTTCTGCTTTTTTCTTCTTCTTCTTCCACAGTTTTCATCAGTTCAGCTCCTTTGGAATGTAGCAGATAGTTGTGGTAGTTTGTTGCAGATGATCATTATCCTATCCTTCAACATTTCCACACTTGCTACATTATTAGCTTTTATATATAATATCATAATGTATTTTATCATCATATGATTGTATCATTTTGTAAAGCAATGATAATATACATTTTCATAAAATTCACAATATGAAAGCTTAAATGTTTATAGTGCACTATATTTATTTAGTTAGTTTATGCAGTAAAGATTAATTAATGTTTATTGTGTGAGCACCATGAAGTAAGGAATGTATGCTTGTATAATTAATCATTGATGCTTATGTATTTATATTAATTAATATTTATTAATTCATAACCATCCATATGATCATTAAATATTTAAGCATATAGGTTTTCTTATTTTAATACAAGGTTTATTATCATCAAAATCATATATAATAATGTTAACGATCTCCCCCTTTTTGATGGTGACAAAACTTTGAGAACTTGTGATTACCCTGAACAATTGACTCTTATAATCCTATGGAGTTTTACTCTTTTTATTACTATCCTATTTTTAACTCTCATAAGTTCTTCACACATTTCTCTCCCCATTTTTGTTATAATCAGAACGGTTTTCCTTGTATGCTTATAACTTTTCCCTTTTTCTTTCATTTCTCTCCTGTTAATGATATTTTTCTTTTTGTTTATATTAACGTTCTTTAAATTCTTCTCCCCCTATTAATGGAATCCTGGGATATGTTTTCTCATTTGTGTCATTTGGATTGTAACTTTCTCTCCTCCTATCTCCTAGAGCCCTTACTAGTTTTTCTAAATTACATAGTTTTGTCATCATGTGTCATGCATATTTAAGGGCAGCATACTGTCATTAATATCAAGAAGATAATTGAGGTTTTAAATATGTAAGCAATTTGCAAATGTGGTTCAAGTATAATTTCAAGAATGTAAAAATCTTCTTAGCTTGCATTAATTCATATATTCTTTATCAAAATCATTTAATGCAAGGATGTTAAAATGATTTCATACAAGTAGATAAGTCTTATAATGATAATGCATGATTCTAGGTTATTTTTAGTGTTGGGTCCTTGACTTTTAATGTGCATCCACTTTCTTCTTCTGACTGTCATCAATATCAAAGGAGATAGTTAGGAATATTTTAATGACAGAATCAATAGATTACTTAGGAAATGGAGAAAAGCTTTGAATTCTCTGTTATGAATAAAGTAGTCAGAGACACTAGACCAAAGCAGTCATGGCATTATCAAGTTTTCTTTCAAAGCAGATATAAGTTAATGACAATGCAAATGTAGAGAAGATTCAATTTTTTTATTACAAGATTAAAGTGTTAAAGGAAGATTTGTTCTATACCAAGGGCAATGCTACTTATTTTAATCATCTCTTAACCAAGAATTTCACGGCTTACATGGAAGCCATAGAAACATATTAAGAATTTGGAGACAGAATTACCCAGGACTTATAAAAAAATTGATGAGTTGGAAATAGTTGTTAAAGTTTTAGCTGAGTAAATAATTTCTCTTTTATTCAAAGTTTTGAACTATCCAACTGCTTAACTTTATCTTTCAGTTTCTATGTTTAATGATTTGTAATTTTCTTTCAAAATTTTATATTCTTTTTATGAGTGCATTATTATGCTATTCATTTAGATGCAGTTAGCATAGTTTATTCATTATCTTTCTATGGTGAAAATGCATGCTCCTATTGAATCCTGATATTGGGTCTCTAATGTATGAGAATCTATTCTATGTTAGCCTCGATAATGAATTACTCTTATTATTTTTATTAAGAGGATGACTATATAGATTTGGACTATAGAATTAATGTGTCTCTTAGGAAGTGGTTGTGACCCTAGAAATTCTTGACTTTAGATATACTTATAGGCAGCAATATGGGTAACTATTTACAAAGTGAGAGGTTAGAAGTGGATCATGCTAATGTATTGGAGAAGGAGTTGGCTGAGACTTAGAAATGGGTTGAGGAGCTAGCAGCAATTATTGATGTCTCGAGGAAGCAGATGTTAGAGTTTTGATCATTTTAAGGTTTGTTAAAATTTGTCTCAAAATAGTAAACTTGACTTAAATCAAATCCAATGCAATTTATTTAGACGCAACTAGAGTATATAGCAATAAAAGAAAATATAATCAAGTTTAGACAATTGATCTCTTTCAGCGCATCCTTTGTAGATATTTCATTTGTGCTCATAAGCTTTGTTGTTGGCTTGACTATTCGTTTAATTTTTGCTATTTGAAGGTGATAGTCCTTCCTCTGTAATTTGATATTGTCCGGGGTATGATCTTGACTTATTCAGTCTTTCTTTGCATCCAAAACTTAAACTTATTGGCTCATTTGTTTGGATTTGTGAGTTGAGAAGAAGGTTTTGATTTCTTATTGTTTTCATTCTTCCTCTGTTCAACTCAAGTTTTCCTGCATACATTTAACATATTCTTATGCTACTTCTTTGTTAAAGAGTTCAAATTGATGTGGACATTCATTGTCAATTTATTAGTGCAAAGAACCATTTTGACCATAGTAGTATGCGGAGGAATTAATTGAACAAAATAAGCATTTTGTCTTAATCACTTACTAAGTTGCTTTAACTAGCACTATATTAATTGTTATTTTATCTTTCTTTTAGTTACGTGTCTTTTAGACATTCTTATTTTCAAGTTACTTATTATTTCAATGTTATTTATTTTCTTCTTGATTATCTTAGAAGTTTAACTTTATGTTTTTCAAAGTTTTATTAGCTCTAGTGTGAAGTCTGTATTTTCCTATGAATATACATGAATGATCAAAGTATATATATATATACATATAAGCTATGTATGTACATGAGTTAGATGGATGTGCATGGAAGGAAACATGCAATTTTATTTCTATCAATGTACAATTATCTAAGTAATAAAAAATTCTAAATATGGTTTCTTCATAATGTGTAAATGAACGAATAAATGAATATATAAACATAGTTTCATAAATCAATTTTAATCTATATATGGCTGAAGGAAATTTAAACAAAATTCTAATTAATAGAAATTGAGAGAATGTCTTTGACAAGAATGCACAGATAAGATGAGTAAGACTTTAGATAAATGTAAACAGATTTCTACAGACATAAAGCAAACAGAAGTAAACAATTGAAAAGTGAAACTTGAATTTAAAAAACTGAACTAAATAAGTAAAACTTAAAAGAACAAAATGTAAATTTGTTTCTTCAGATAAATGAATGTTAAAAGTAAAGGGGCATATACAAAATTAATAAATTGAAGGACTTCAATGGAATGGACTGAAAGAAATGCATAAGTAAATATTTCAAAAATTCAGATAATGACACATTCAATGATGATGTTTAAGTTTAAGTGTCATACTTACACTTACCTTTCCATTTTATTTGAAGGAACTTGGTATTTCATCGTATCTTCAATTTGTTTCTTTAGACTAAGTCTTCTTTCTCTTTCTTCTTCTTCGGGAGAACATTTTCACCTTTCTTAATTACCTGCACTAAAGTTAGTTTAAATAATAACACAAGTGGTTTGTGAGTGCCAAGTGTTTTTGTTCCTTAATAATTTATCTTTGGCGTGTCTAAAGTCTTTCCATATTAATCTATAACCCAAGACATCTTTTTAAATAGTGACACAGGGAGCATATAGAGAGTTTTCAAACATTATTAGCTTTGCTCTCATTTTATTCTCATTTATGGCAATATAGATAATCTTCCATAGATCATTTGGACATAAGAAATGTTTCCAATCTCCTTTTCCATTATATCTAGTTTAGTCTATCAAAAATTAGAAAGATGGGAGATGGATTACTCTTTGGATAACCTAAAGGATGATAATTTTGGGTAAGCCAAACGGATCATTAGAATTATTTATCTTGCTTGCTCTAATACCACTTATAGGAATCCCATAGGATGGCTTAACCTAAGAGGGGAGGGGTGAATTAGATAAATAGAAATTCATTGTTTGACCCCTGTTGGATCATTTTCCTCTTTCATGCTTGTGTATGGTGTAGCATAAGATGGATAAAGAGATGCATGAAGAATAAAACAAATGGACAAACACACACACACACATAGAGACAAAATAATTTTTATAGTGGTTCAGGACCTTGTCCCTACATCCACTCTTCCAAGGTCACCAACTCAATATGCCTTAGGTTCCACTATACCCCATACAATGGAATAAATAAGTGTCCCCAACACTTCTTCTGGATTCCAACTCTAGGAGGCATAAACATAAGTGTCCTCAACACTCTTTCGGTTTTACGAGTTCACCAGGAAACTTACCCATTTCAAATATCATAGGCAAACTTAGTAGTTTTCCCGATATCACTACCAACTCACTGGTTTTGAAGCTCACTAGCAAACTTGATGGTTTTTCAGAGATCACCATCAACTCATTACAATGTAGTTTATAGAGTTTAGCACAAACTCTCTTATTTTTATATTAACCAGAAAACTATTACACATTTAAGCACAGGGGAAGATATATTCTTTTTCAACTCTATCAATACATAAAAATCTTTCCAAAATATAAAGATAATGGTCATATCGATAAGCAAATTTAAGCTCATGAAAGATAAATGATGGTTTAAGCGCTTGGCCATGGGTGGAAGGATTTTCATCAAGTTAAGCGCATTTGTAATGGGTTCATTCACAACCTTTGAATTATCTCGCTTCTTCTCCTTAAATAGCTTTTTTAGAATCTTGATCATTAGAGAATATGAGAGCCAATCAATATAGAGATGATAACAATATTGAATGAACAAAACCATTTAAATTTTCTATCATTAAAGTCCAAGTCTTTCTATTTTGTCTCAAGCCGTTGCAATGCCAATCAGAGAGGAGGATGAGCTATGATAAATGTGTTCCTTGTCTAACTCATCACAGCATTGAAAAACTTGCAGCGCCGCGTATTGTTGGAAATGATGACTGGTGTGTGTCTGCACGATGACGACTCAAATGTAGATGCCATTTGTATACATAGTCACACAAACCGATTCTCCTCTGACATGTCATAGCCTTTCTCTATTTACAATAGTCTACCATAAGTTGCAGATGAATTGTTCCATGCTTTATCTATCAGATAAACTTCGAAAAGAATGATTTGTCTATTAAGTAGTAGACAAACTTTGATGCAGATGTAGTTACACTGACTGATAGACAAACACTTCCTTGTCTACTATAATTCCTCCAGAAGATTTTCTGTTAATCGATCCTTCATGTATGTGCTTTGTCTATTGAAGATAACAAACCATTTGAATTTTCTGTTGTTGAAGTTCAGGCCTTTTTGTTTTGTCTCAAGCTGCTACAATCCCAATCAGAGAGGAGTATGAGCTATGATAAATGTGTTCTTTGTTTAACTCATCATAGCATTAAAAAACTTGCAGTGACGCTTACTGCTAAAAATTATGACTGGTATGTTTGTACACGATGATGACTTGAATGTAGATGTCATTTTTATTCATAGTCACATAAACCGATTCTCCTCTAACACATCACAGCCTCTCTCTATCTACAATAGTCTGCCATAAGTTGCAGATAAATTATTCTAGGGTTTGTCTGTCAGATGAACTTGTAAAAGAATGATTTGTCTATTAAGTAGCAGACGAACTTTGATGCAGATGTAGTTACACTGACTAATAGACAAACACTTCCTTATCTACCATAATTTCTCCAGAATATTGTCTATTGATTGATCCTTCATGTATATGCTTTGTCTATTGAAGATAACAGACTAGCTTTGAATGTTGTTGATGAATATGAGTTAATCAATTGACAAACAATTTCCTTAATTTGAATGGATGAAGTAAGATATGCTTCCTTTGTTTTTCATCATCTGTTGGAGGTGACAAACAATGTTTGCTCAGTCTTACACTTAAAAGATGAAGCATGATTTTCTTCTTTTGTTCCTTGTTGTCTGTTGAAAGTGCCAGATGAAGCTAACTTCAACTTGCTTGAACAAACAAAGTGTGACATTCGTTTGATGCAAGCAATAGACGAAGTGTGTTCTACCTTATCTTGGATAAGATACTTTAAACATCGCATTTGTCTATCATAAGTTGTATACAATCATGCCTTTGTTTGTTGCAACCCAATTCGATCTAACTAGCTTTGTCTGTTTGGCTTCGTCTATGCTCACCTTGTAGCATTTACTTCATCTTCTGCTTTAGCTGAACTTTGTCTATTGTAATAGATGACCTTTTGATCCAAAGATGAGGCAAAGTTCTTTAGCTTTTTTACACACTTTGAGCAACAGAATAGGTTTGTTCTAATAGCTTCTTCCGTTCTTCAATCTTGATTTGTTTGTCTTGGCTCAGCCGAAGTTGCACCCCCTTCTATATTTATATTGTCATTCTTTCCTTAGACAACTCTAGTCTTCTCATTTCTTGTATTGTTGTCTAGGTAGCAATTCTTCTTTTTTCCTTGGTCTGAGTATTTGATGGAGCTTCTTCTTCTTTCTTTATCTCAGGAAGACTTTGTTTGGTTAGTGTAGATAATTCAAATTTCTTGAATAGTGTTATGCTTCTTCGACCATGGCTTCATCTTCATCTCTTTTGTCTACCGAGCCTTGAGTTGCTTCTTCATCCTTGTCCTTTTATCTTAGATAGACTCATTAGATATAAGTAGTCCACAAATTAATCTCTTTGATCATGGCTTCTCCTTTATTTTCTTGCTTTGCATTTATTTGTTGATATTTTCTTATTGAGGCTGATAGACAATTCTTAGCACATCGTCAAAGCCTTGTTTTTCTCTCATACTTTCGTTCATGAAAGCTTTGTATAACCTTTCTTGCTGCTTGCTTTTACTTTCTTCTTCTTCTTCTTCTTCCATGATTTTCATCAGTTCAGCTCCTTTGGAATGTAGTAAATAATTGTGGTAATTTATTATAAATGATCATTATCCTACACTTGAATATTTCTGCACTTGCTATGTTGTTAGCATTCATATATAATATCATAATGTATTTTATCATCATATGATTGTATCATCTTGTGAAGCAATGATAATATAGATTTCCATAAAATGCATAATATGAAAGCTTAAGTGATTACGATGCACAATATTTATTTAGTTAGTTTATGCAGTAAAGTTAGTTAATGTTTATTGTGTGTGCACCATAAAGTAAGGAATATATGCTTATGTAATTAATCATTCATGGTTATGTGTTTATGTTAATTAATGCTTATTAATTCATAGCCATACATACAATCATTAGAGGTTTAAGCATACAGGTTTTCTTATTTTAATATAAGTTTTGTTATCATAAAAATCATATACAACAATGTTGTGCCCCCTAGAGCTGGAATCTAGAAGAGTATTGGGAACACTGTTTACGCCCCCTAGAGTTGGAATCTAGAAGAAGTACTAGGAGCACTTTTGTATTTCCATTATATGAGATATAGTGGAATGCAAAGCACAATGAGTGTGTGCTCTTAGAAGAGTGGATGTACGGACGGGGTTTCCGAACCACTAAAAAAAATATTATGTGTGTTGTTTGTTTGATTGTGTTACTTTGCTTATAGTTATCTTATTATCACATTTCACATATCACTACACACAATTACTTATCTAAAATAAGTATAGCTAAGAGACGTTAAAATTGGAAGTAAAGCAACCACTATAACCAAATGAACAAATATGGAAATTGTACACATGCTGCATGTTAACTTCTGCTTAGCTCATCAATTTTTATTTGGCAATAATTTTTATGTGCTCAATTCATCCCTCCCCACTTGAGCTATCTATTATATGGGACCAATAAGTGATATTAGAGTAGGCTTCACAAGTTAATTTTAACTACTAAAAGTTAACTGAAGAGATTCCCATAGCCAAATTGTTCCACAACATTCTTGCTCAGGGACAAGTTAGTTGCAAATTTCTGTGCAATAATGTTGTCTGCTATAGATTCTCAAAATTTGCAATTCTTGTCTCCCACTAAACTTAATAGAATATCCATATGTAGCTTTATTAAAAATGCATGATAAATTATTTGTGACAAAGCTAATAAGGTCTAGATGACCTAAGCAATTGACTATATACAGGAGCTACAGGAGCAAAAGAAGTCAGAAGAATCATTTAAGGAAAATCCAAATGAGCTTAAGACAATCAAGTAGGCATCTTTTAGTTTCTTAGCAATACAAGAAATTGAAGTTACTTTCTAATCTAAATTCTCAAAATTTCAAGAAACTTATATTTTCTTTAAAGCTTTGAATGTTTCATAATAGCATATCATTTGAATGCCATGCACACTAAATTATCTACAAAAGTTGAAAGTATATTTTTTTGAACTGACTATGCATGCTCTAAAATTGTATATTCTTCATTGCTGCACTTATGAACATTATGTAAAGTTAAAAGAGATTAATCACTCAAATATTTGTAAATCAAAGTCCTCTAATCATAAGTGAATCATTATCATACTCTCAGACAATCATACTTATCTTGGATTAAAAATAAATTAAAAAATCTCATTAGCTCATATCTACCAGCAGATGAAGTCATCACTTTGTATGTAGATTGTTTGAAGCCACCTAATTTGTTTAAAGCTCTCAAGGTTCGACCACAGAAATCCCTTGTTTAACCTCGTATTAGACACAACTATCCCATTCACTCTAAGCAATAGAATTCTTCCTTAGAAAAAGGCAATTCAAATTTCCATTGGTTTCCTTTCCACTCCTCGTCTTCTTGGTGCCATTTTCCTTTGATCATCTTGGTGCCGAAAACCCCCAAGCCCTTCCACATCAAAACCCTAAAACCTTGACTAACAAAAAAGGTGGACTCAAGAGCTATAAAGATAACTCTAGCATCCACATCTGGAAGAGAAAGAAGCAGAAAGGAGTTAAAGGAACTGCATACATTCAAGAGAAGCAAAGT
Source organism: Pouteria campechiana (assembly GCA_036873735.1). NCBI lineage: Eukaryota > Viridiplantae > Streptophyta > Magnoliopsida > Ericales > Sapotaceae > Pouteria > Pouteria campechiana. Next base: position 11,931 of record JAYJMB010037963.1, on the reverse strand, counting down.
ATGGGAAAACAAACTTCTAGAGGTAACTTTCCAAAATGATGAACAAAGTTATATATAAAGGCTAACAACGTAGCAAGTGAAGAAATGTTCAAGTGCAGGAAAATGATTGTCTACAAAAAACTGCTACAACAATCTGCTATGTTCCAAAGGAGTTGAACTAGTGAAAAATCATAGAAGAAAAAGAAGAAAAAGAAACCAGAAGATAAGCAACAAGAAATATTGCAGGAATCTTCCATGAAAAAAAGCATGGGAGAAAAACAAGGCTATGTAGATGTGCTACAACATGCTTGCATTGTTTGTCAGCCTTAACGAGAAAATATCAATAGACAAATGCAAAACAAGAAGTATAAGAAGAAGCCATGATCAGAGAGCTTATGCTGTGTTTGAGAAATTTGGACTACCTATATCTAATCAGTCTATTTTAGATAAAGCACAAGGATGAAGATGCAACTCAATGCCTTGGTAGACAAATGAAGAAATATAAAGAAGCAGCCACCCAAACGACCAGGCATGAGAAAAGAAACTTTGTCTAATCAACAAAGTTAAAGAAAGAATTCGTCTGAGGTTAAGAAGGCTTGATACAAGGGAGAGCAACTCCAGCTGAGCCAAGACAGACAAATCAAGATTGAAGAACCAAGGAAGTTGCTAGAACAAACCCCTTCTTTTGCTTAAAGTGTGCAGAAAAGCTAAAGAACTCTGCCTGGTCTTCAAATCAAAAGGTTGTCTGTTATAATAGACAAAGTTTGGCTAAATCAGAAGATGAAGTAAATGTTGCACAATGAGCATACACGAAGCCAAATAGACAAAGAGCTACTTGGATCGAATTGGGCTGCAATAGACAAAGGCATGATCATATACAACTTACGATAGACAAATGCAATGTGCGAAGTATTCTATCCAAGACAAAGCCGAACATACTTCGTCTATTGCTTACACCAGACAAATGTAACACTGTTCGACCAAGTTGAAGTTAACTTCATCTGGCACTTTCAATAGATAACAAGGAACAAAAGAAGAAGATCTCACTTTGTCTATTAGTGCAAGACTAAGCGAACTTCCTCTATCACCTCCAACAGATGACAAAGAACAAAGGAAGCATATCTTACTTTGCCTGTTTGTATGAAGGGAACTGTTTGTTAATCAATCAACTCATCTTTGTTTGCATTATTGAAATTAGTTTGTTGTCTTTAATAGAAAATGCATATACACGGAGGATCGATCAATAGACAAATCTTCCAGAGGAATTGTGATAGACAAATAAGTGTTTGTCTATCAGTTAGTGTAACTTCATATGCATCAAAGTTCATCTACTACTTAACAAAAAAATCATTCTTTTAGAAGTTCATCTAATAAACAAACCCTAGAACAATTCACCTACAACTTATGGTAAACTAATGCAGACAGAGAGAGGCCATGATGTGTCAGGGGAGAATCAGTTTGTGTGACTACATATACAAATGGCATTTGCATTAAAGCCATCATCATGCAGACACATACCAGTCACCATTTTAGGTAATAAGCGGTGCTACAAGTCTTTCAATACTATGATAAGTTAAATGAGGAGCACATTTATCATAGTTCTTCCTCCTCTCTTATTGGCATTGCAGAAGCTCGAGACAAAACAGAAAGACTTGGACTTCAATGATAGAAAATTCAAATGGTTTAATTCATTCAATGCTACTCTCGTCTTTGCATTGATCAGCCCCCATCTTCTCCAATGGTTGCGATTCTTAAGAAGTGATTTAAGGAGAAGAAGCGGGATGATTTGGTGGTAGTGAAGGAACCAATTTGAAATGTGCTCAACTTGGTATAAATCCTTCCACCCTTGGCCAAGAGCTTAAACCATCATCTATCTTTCATGAGTTTAAATCTGCTTATCTATACAGTCATTATCTTTACATTTCTGGAAGATCTTTATGTGTATAGACAGAGCTAAAAAAGATCATATCTTCCCCTATGCTTAAATATGTAATAGTTTTCTGGTTAATCTAAAAACCAAAGAGTTTGTAGTAAACTTGATGAACCACATTGTAATGAGTTGATGGTGATCTCTAAAAACCATCAAGTTTAGTGGTGAGCTTCAAAACCAGTGAGTTGGTAGTAAGCTTAGGAAAACTACCAAGTTTGCCTATGAGCTTTGAAATTGGTGAGTTTCCCAATGAACTTGTAAAAGTAGAAGAGTGTTGGGGACACTTGTGTTTATGCCCCCTAGAGCTGGAATCTAGAAGAAGTATCTAGGACACTTATGTATTCCTTTATACAGGGTATAGTGGAACCCAATGCACAATGAGTTAGTGACCTTAGAAGAGTGGATGTAGGGATAGGGTCCTAAACCACTATAAAATTTATCTTATCTGTGTGTGTGTGTGTGTGTTTGTTTATTTGTTTTACTCTTCATACATTTTATTATTCATCCTATACCACACCACACACAACATGAAAAGAGGGAAATGATCCAATAGGGGTTAAGCAATGAATTTTTATTTACCCAATTCACCCCTTTCCTCTTTGGTTAAGCTATCCTATGGGCAACCTATAAGTGGTATCAGAGTGGGCTAGATAAATAATTCTAATGATCCATTTGGCTTAACCAACATTGCCATCCTCTAGGTTATTCAAAGAGTCGTCCATCTCCCATCTTTCAAATTCTTGATAGACTAAACTGGATATAATGGAAAAGGAGATTAGAAACATTTCTTATGACCAAATGATCTATGGAAGATTATTTATATTGGCATAATTGAGGATGAAACAAGAGCAGAGCTAATACTGTTTGAAAAATCTCTATATGCTCTCTATCCCGCCATTTACAAAGATTTCTTGGCTTATAGATTAATATGAAAAGCCTTTAGACATGCCAAAGACAAATTATTAAGGGACAAAAACACTTTGCACTCATACACCACTAGCGTTATTATTCAAAATAACTTGAGTGCAGGAAATCTAAGAAAGGAGAATTTTGTTTTCCTGAAGAAGAATAAAGAGAAAGAAGACTTGGTTTGAAGAACAAATTGAAGATACGATGAAACACCAAGTTCCTTCAAAATAAAAAGGAAAGGTATGTGCAGGTATGACATTTAAACTCAAATGCCATTATTAAATGTGTCATTCTCTAAAATTTTGAAATATTTACTTGTGCATTTCCTTCAGTCCACCCTCTTGTTAATATGTATTCATATTCAATCCTTCAATTTATTAATTTTGTCTATGTGCTTTTACTTTTAACATTTATTTATCTAAAAACAAATTTACATTATGTTCTTTTGAGTTTTACTTATTTTCTTTAGTACATTCTTTTAAATTCAAGTTTCATCTTTCAATTATTTACTTTTGTTTGTTAGAAATATTTTTACATTTATTTTTAAAATCCTACCTATTTTATCTGAGCATTCTTATCAAACACATTCTCTGAATATTTTTGAGAAATCAAATTAAAAAATTAGAATTTTATCTGAATTTCCTTTAGTTGTATATATATTAAAATTTGAATTATGAAACTATGTTTACATAACATTATGTAGAAACTATAGGATTTTGATTACTTAGATAATTGTACATTAATAGAAATAAACTTTCATACATAAGTATTTTCTGTGCATAAATTGTCCATTCATGTATATAAAAAAGAAGAATACAGATTTAACACTAAGACAAATAAAACTCTAAAAATATAAAGTAAAACTTTCAAGATAATCAAGAAGAAAAAGAAATATTCAAAAAATAACTAATACTAAAACAACAAGTAACTTAAGGACAAGAATATCTAAAAGACAGACAACTTAAAGAAAAGATAAAAATAATGAAGCTAAAGGATTATGCTCAAATTCATTTAAGGTGAACTGATCTAGCACCTAAGATTAATGATAACTTATATCTGTGCTAGCTAAAATAACTCAGTAGTTGATTAAATTAAATGCTTGTTATAATCATTCATGGAAACCGCTTTAGTGCATCATCTTATTTTTGTATACTATTGTGATCAAAATGACTATTTGCACTAACATATTGGAAATGAACTTCCACATCAATTTGAATTCATTAATGAAGAATTAGTGCAAAGATATGTTAAGTGCATGCAGAAAAGCCTGAGATGAGCACAAAAGAAGAATGAGAACAATGAGAAATTACGACATTCTTCTCAGCTCACAAGTCCAAGTAAATGAGTCAACAAGTTCTAGTTCCAGATGCAAGAAAATAATTAAACAAATTAAGACTATATGCCGGACAATATCATATCTTAGAGGAAGGATCATTAACTTCAAATAGCAGAAGTGGAACCAATAATCAAGCTGATAACAATACTTACAAACTCAAATGAGAAATCTATGAAGTGAAGCATCAAAAGGGATAAGTTGTCAAACCTGATTATATTTCTTTCATTGCTTTATACCCTAAATGCCTCTGAATGAACTCCTTTGAGCTAAACCATTTTGAAAATTTTAACAAGCCTTAAAATGATCAAAACTCTAACATCATTACAGTCCATAGTCAAGCCTATTTGGTAAACTTCATAGTTTAAGGTCTTGAATAGGAATTTCATTCCTAATCATTCCTTCTATAATAATGTTAACTGGCTTGATCTCTTATAAAGAACCAAAATTAAAAGGTAAAAACTCATAAAGATAATCATCATGACATACAACAAAACATCTAATAAAATTTCATGAACATTTAAACATTCAAAAACTTCCACCAATAACTTTAGAACATTTAACAAAGAAAATTAAAGATAGTTACTCTTTTAAAACTTCAAAACTGCTAACAACTCTATAATTTTGTCTTGAGTCTCAGAAAATTCCTTCTCCAAAGCCTTAATTTTATCCATAATCTCTCCATAAGCTATACACCGGTTAGTCAAAAAAAGAACTATTGGGACATTCATCTTCTTAGCAGACATTAATTCCCTCTTTAGCTATCTCACCTCTTCTTCTAAAAAGTGAATCTAACTATTTTCCTTACCTATATCTCGCTCCATTATTGCTCGCATGTTAATCTCGTATACTATTTGTCCAATTGAATATTATGGAATACATGGGTTACAATAAATCCTTAGAAGATACATAAAAACTTAGAGAAGTAATCATCAAATTAATAGCTTAAACATAAATAGAAATCTTAGAGATCTAGAACGGGACAAATTAGAATCATGCATTATCACTATTAAATAACAATAAGTAAGAGTACACATCCAAAAATTAACCAACTAAAAGAACAATTCTATGAACAACATAAATCACCAAATTTAAATTTTCATAAAAGAACAAAACATGTAAAATCACAAGTGTGAGTTTAAAGAGTTGTAATATTACATAAAAAGTTTAAATTTAAAAGCAAAAACATTTAATCAACTAAAACATCCATAATTGCTTCCAACTCTTTAACTCTTTGGTGAGCCCTGGCCAAATCTGTCTCCAAATCTTAAATACATTCTACGGCCTTCATATAAGCCATAGAGTTCTTAGTTAAGAGATGATTCAAATAAAGATTACTGCTCCTAACAGAAGCCAAATCAACTTTCTTCTGCTTAATCTTATCCTAAAGAACCAAACATCTCTCCACAACCTTAAAAGTAGTATCATCTTTCTCACCTTGAATAAACTTTATAGAAAAACTCAAAGAAGCCTTGTTGCCTTGGTAAGCACTAAACAGTCATCTCTTTCCAATCCTTTTGTGCAAGAAAAGAGAAAGACTAAGGCTTCTCCGCTTCCCAAGTAATCTGTCAACTCTTCAATTAATAATTCTCAACTGTCGCCCCTGTTAATAATGACAACCAAACATTAATTAAAAGGAGACGCACATTAACAGTAAACCATGCATTGTCACTGCATGAAATCATTTTGTTTATGTTTGGTATATTAATATGATTTTGATGATTAATACATGTTTAATTAATGTGAGATTGCTACTCTTTATAGAAATGTTTCTTGAAATAATAATAATTTTTAATTATCAAAATTCTTGGAAGATAATTATTCAACCATTAAAATAAATCATTTTATGGAAAAGAAAATTAAGCGATAAATTATAACCAAAAAGGGACAGAGAAAATTATTCTAGGATTCAATAAAACAGGGGGAGAAGAATTTAAAGAAAGATATAAGAAAAATATATTTAAGGAGAAAACTAGAATTAAAAAGTGGGAAAGTAATAAGCTTGTAAGAAAAATCTTTTTGATTATGACAAAAAGGGGAGAGAATTATGTGAGAAACTTGTGAGAGTAATGATTAAACTAGGAAAATGATAAAAGGATTAAACCCAGGATTATATAGGTCAAATATTCAGGGGGAGATTAAAAGAAAAATTTTCAATTTTTGAACAAGTCCTTAAAGTTTTGTCATCATCAAAAATGGGAAAAATGTTGGGATTATATTATATGACTTTGATAATAACAAAACTTGTATTAAAATAAAAAACATATATGCTTAAATCTCTAATGATCATATATATGGTTATGAATTAATTAACAAAAACACTTAACCAAGAATGATAAATTAAACAAGCATACAGATTTTATTTCATGGTGCGCACATAATAAATATAAATTAACTTTCACTACATAAACTTACTAAACAAATATTATGCACCATAATTACTGAAGCTTTAATGTTATGCATTCAATGAAAATGTATATTATCCTTACTTTACAAAAGAATACTATCATATGAGGATAAAATACATTATGATATTATATATGAAAGCTAACAACCTAGCAAGTGTAGAAATGTTTAAGTGCAAAAAAATGATTGTCTACAACAAATGGTCACAACAATCTGCTACATTCCAAAGTAGTTGAACTGAAGAAAAATCATGGAAGAAGAAGAAGAAGTAGAAGAAAGTAGAAAACAAGCAACAAGAAAGGTTGTAGGAAGTTTCCACAAACAAAAGCATGAGAGAAAAACAAGGCTTTGAAGATGTGCTACAACATGCTTGGATTTTCTGTCAGCCTCAATGAGAAAATATCAATAGACAAATGCAAAATAAGCAGTTAAAGAAGAAGCCATGATCAGAGAGCTTATGTTGCATTTAAGATATTCAGACTACTTATATCTAATCAATCTATTCAAGATAAAGCACAAGGATGAAGAAGCAAGCTTGCTACACAAATCAAGAAAGACAAAGAAGCAGCCACGCAGATGACTAGGCACAAGAAAAGAGACTTTGTCTGATCAACAAAGTTAAAGAAAGAATTCGTCTAAGGATAAGCAGGCTTGATACAAGGGAGAGCAACTTCAGCTAAGCCAAGACAGACAAATCAAGATTGAAGAACTAATAAATTTGTTAGAAAAAACCCATTCTATTGGTCAAAGTTTGCAAAAAAGCTAAAGAACTTTGCCTCATCTTTGGATCAAAAGGTCATTTGTTACAACAAACAAAGTTTAGCTAAAGCAGAAGACAAAGTAAATGTTGCACAGTGAGTATAGACAAAGCCAAATAGACAAAGGGCTAATTGGATTGAATTGGGCTACAACAGATAAAGGTACAATCATATAAAACTTATGATAAACAAATGCGATGCGTAAAGTATTCTATTCAAGATAAAATAGAAGATGAATGCCACACTTCATCTATTTGAGCAAGTTAAAGTTAGTTTCATCTAGCACTTTCAACAAACAACAAGGAACAGAAGAAGAAGCTCTTGCTTCGTTTATTAGTGCAAGACTAAGCGAACTTCGTTTGTCACCTCCAACAGATGAAGAAGAACAATGGAAGCATTTCCTACTTTGTCTATTCATATTAAGGGAACTATTTGTCAATCGATTAGCTCATCTTTGTCTATACTATTCAAGTTAAGCTATTATCTAAAACAGACAAAGTATATACATGGAGGATCAATCAACATACAGATCTTTTGGAGGAATTGTGAGACAAAGATGTGTTTATCTATCAGTAAGTGTAACTTCATATGCATCAAAGTTCATCTGCTACTTAACAGACAAATCATTCTTTTAGAAGTTCATCTGATACACAAACCCTGGAACAATTCATCTACAACTTTTGGTAGACTAAAGTAGATACAGAGAGGCCATGAAGTGTCAAAGGAGAATCGGTTTGTATGACTACATATACAAATGGCATCTGCATTCGAGCCATTATCTTGCAGACACATACCTATCACCATTTCCAGTAATAAGCGACGCTGTAAGTTTTTCAATGCTGTGATAAGTTAAACGAGGAACACATTTATCACAGTTCATGCTCCTCTCTGAATCACATTGCAAAAGCTTGAGACAAAACAGAAAGACCTGGATGTCAACGGCAGAAAATTCAAATGGTCTTATTCATTCAATGTTGCTCTCATCTTTGCGTTGATCGACTCCCATCTTCTCCAACAGTCGAGATTCTTAAGAAGCTATTTACGAACAAGAAGTAAGATGGTTTGGTGGTGGTGAAGGAGCCCATTTCAAATGTGCTCAACTTGGTACAAATCCTTCCACCCATGGCCAGGAGCTTAAACTATTATCTATCTTTCATAAGCTTAAATCTACTTATCTATATGGCCATTATCTTTATATTTTGGGAAGACTTTATGTATTGATAGAACTGAAAAAGTCCATATCTTCCCCTGTGCTTGTAATAGTTTTTTGTTAATCTAAAAACCATAAAGTTTGTGGTAAACTCAATAAAACACATTATAATGAGTTGATTGTGATCTTTGAAAATCATCAAGTTTGCTGGTGTGCTTCAAAACTAATGAGTTGGTAGTGAGCTCGGGAAAACTAGAAGAGTGTTGGGGACACTTGTGTTTATGCCCCCTAGAGCTAGAATATATATTCCATTGTATGAGGTATA
>JAYJMB010037952.1:0-33447 GCA_036873735.1 Pouteria campechiana | reverse complement strand
CAAGCATCATTTCATTAGGAACCATGTTCAAAATCATGACATCTGCTTAGAATTTGTCCCAACTGAAAATCAACTAGCAGATATTTTTATAAAAACTACTTCTAGAAGAGATATTTAACATGATAAGAAGAGAACTAGGCATCCTAGATCCAAATGCATAAAATGCTTAATTGATCAAACAAATAAGTCATTCTTTTTGGTTCTCATCTATTTAAAACTTGAAATAAAATACATTACACCTTTTCATTCTCCAAGAATGTTTTAATGCATATTTAATTATCTATCTTAGTAATGATACCTAAATAAACATGTATTAATGGATAAAAAGAATAATTAATATTTACACTAAAAACTTAAAATCTAAAACTCTGAAAAGTCATCTTATAAAATTTTGGAGTCACTTAAGTCTAATATAATACTTCATAACCTCCAAAGCTCACAAAAATCTCACTTCGGAGCCTCCAAAGCGCAAATAACAGTTTCCAAAGTAATGTATTAGAGTATCCAAAACTCCAATTCTATTCCTTATCTCTGAAGGACCTCTTTCAGGGCATTCGAAACCAAAGCCTATTAGTGTTTCAGAGTAAATCCAAATCCAATGGTAAAATCAGAAAACACTCAATCTATTTAAGTGATTGAAACCTCTCCAAAAACCTAAAATCTTCTCTCTGAACTCTTGATATTTCCTTTTTAGAGAAGACTCTTCGTATTCCCACTCATTTTGAATCTCAATCTCAACTCTCTTAATCTCTTTTCCTATCTTCTCCAACATCTCACCCGAAACCCCCATTTCCTTTTAAACCCTAACTTTCCAAACCCGAGATTTCTTCGGTTAAATGGCGACAACCAAAGGAGCAGAGAGCAAAAGAAAGGAAAGACATAATTCTCCGCAAAGAAGAGGAACAAAAAAAGGTCAAATAAGAAGTTGATACAGTTGAGGTAATTTTTCAAAATAGCACATTTGACTGCTCTAGATTTTTAAAAAGATATGAGCATAGGAGAATAATAAAAGGAAAAATATTCAGTTTTAAAGCCTTTGGAGAAAATGGTATGCAGTTAGAAGTATGTGAATGGTTAAGATACCAAGGTTTGGAATAAATATGTGAGTTATAGAGATAGTTTATATCCCAGACTTGTGAAAACACTTATCTATAATCTCAACACAAAAACAGAAAAATTATGGATAGGAGAAACTAAGATTGAACTATCCACAGAGAGTTTAAGAAATTATTTTAATCTCCATGAAGAAGAAAAAAAATTATATAGCCTTCCAAAGTGAAATTGTTCTCAGATTTTGCAAAGATAGAAATAGATGAGAAAGAAAATTGTCTTTATGCTAGTCACCTGAATGTATATCTCAAGCTAGCATATCTTATTGTAATGAACAATGTCTATACTAGAAGAGGAGCTACTGGTGAAGTGTTTGAAAATGATGACAGAATTATGTGCGCATTGAAGAATAAGAGAAAAATGAATCTAGCCAAATTAATGCTAGACCACATTCATTTAATCAAGAGCACCACAAGATTTTCCCTACCCTATGGAATGGCTTTGGCGAAGCTAATGAGCAAAGCTGGAGTAAATTTCTCAAATGAAAATGAAGAACTCCCAAGAAATACAAACATATTAGATGAGAAGGCTTTGAAAAGGATGGGCTTTAAGCCAACAACATAAAGGTGGATCACTAAAAAACCTTGAAGAACAACTCAATTAAAAGGATCCAAGCCTGATGAAAGAACATAAATGGGAGAAGTCACAAAAATAAGGAAAGAACTCTCATCTCATGCTAAAGAAGAAGGAATAGAAAGATAAGAAATCATGAATCCACTAGAAGAAGCGAGAAAAGAATTCTCTAGCAAAGAAGATCAATCTGAAGCTGAGAGAAGAGAAGAATTTCCAAGAGAGGAACAAAGTACTATCAGAGAAGAAGCATTTGGGGAAACTTTGAGAGAAAGTGAATATGAGGAAATGAATACAGCAGTAGCAACCATCCCATCTCACATCCCCATCAGATCCCCATCATCCATTAGACCTAATCCTTCTCATTAACCATCCACACCAACCACTTCATCAATTCCCACTACATAACCATCTCATATCATCTAGAAGATAGGCTCACAAAGATTGAACACTATATGTCTACTCTCGCTATTCAAATGAATAGAATAAATCATAATCTTAGCACTACCATGTCATCCATAATCCTGAGAGCTAATAAGATTGACCAAAGACTTGACTCTCTACAATCTTTATCAGAGTAACTCAGAGTTCAAGCCATCATCCTCATTTCTCTCTACTTCGAACTCACTTTCCTTCACCTCCACACCACTTCTCTCTACCTAGAACCAACTCCCCCATCATAGTAATGTCTTCACCCAGACACTCCCCTCATCCATCCTCTCTAGTAGATCTAGAAGTTGCTCAACCTGAGAGTGAACCTACTAAAATTGCATCTTCCTTCTTCCAATACAACTTGCCTTAGTTCCAACTTCTAAAGTAAATCCATATCTAACAAAAAGTAAACCCATATCGAGCAATTGTTAGATATAGCAAATACTTTACAGTGCCAATTCATAAAATCTAGTTTCTTCCTCCAAGGCCAGCAATATGGCTGGACTAGACTTGGCTTAATATCATTCCATTAGGAGAAGTAATCCCTGAATGGATTGTGGAACTTCCACCAAAATGGAACACACCCTCAATTCATCTAGAGTGGAGAAGACCTCCCACTGCTCAAAAAACTCTACCACAAAGTCCTTCACACTCTCCTCTAATAGGTGTTGATAATCCTAATATTCTTCTCCATGATTCAATCTAATTAGGATGACTTCTTCTAAGTTTGAGAATAAATCCAAAATCAATTCTGAAATTAGTAGAATGTTTCTCTCTTAGTCCATCATTTTATCTCCTCAAGAATTTTTGTTCTCAGAACTTGAGGATTCTAACATTTTACATAGGATTCAACTTCTCCCAAATCCTCTATTGACTCCTAAGGGCCACAAAATCCAAATTCTTGATAGAGAGTTAATTATTCAAAATTATTCAAAGAAACTTCTTCAAATGCTTCCAGCATCAAAGCCTCCTAGAAAAGTGTTTCCATCTCCCTCAAGTTCCCATCAACTCTTTATTCTCACTAAGGAAGAATTCTCTTTCTACAACAATGCCAACCTAGAGGCTATTGCTAAAAATCTACCTCTCCCATATCCTCAACTTTCAAATCCCTCTATCCAAGATAGGATAAGGCAAATACAATCTCAACTAGTCCCGTAATCAAAATCCCTCTATCCAAGACAGGATAAGGCAGATACAATCTCAACTAGTCCCGTAATCAAAATCCCTCTCTATCCAAGACAGGATAAGGTAGATACAATCTCAACCAGTCCCTCTATCAAAACTAAAAACTTCACCTTCTACAAAAGCCAAAACCAGCAAACCCCCTACAATTCTCAAACAAAAACCATAACCCAAACCATCTTCCACACCTTTATCTTAGCCATCTTCTTCTAAACCCAAGAGGAAGCCAAATATTCCACATCTGAAGGAACACAAAAAGGTACCTCTATCCAGAATCACTATGTATTACCAAGAGTATATAACTAGGATAAGTGCAAACACAGAAAAACTCTTAAAAGGGCTTCCTACAGTTTTTCCTAAATTGTTAGACCCAAAATTTCAAGAGCGCGTTGACTTCATCTATATTTCAAACTATAGACCCATTGCATACACCCATGAACCCTCATCAACAATCCCAAAGAATTCATTTTTTTTATTTCACCCCCTCTACCAAAAAGACCCAGAACACCCAAGACCTCACCTACACCATCATCCTTTCAAACCAAGCCCCCTCTTCCACCTCAAAAAGATTTCTTTCCCAAAACCTATGAAAGAAAACCCAAACCATCCTGCTGACATTGCTGCATTTTGCATTTTCTTCTCTTTGATGTAATTTTTTTCTTTATGTAAAGAATGTTGACTTTGAGCATATGTTGTATTTGCAATTTTTTAATCAATGATAAGTTCTATAAGTATGCATTTTGATCATGAATGACTATGAACATTCATGTTTGTTTCTTTTCACCTTTTTAACTATGACAAAAAGGGGGAGAAAAACTGAATGTGTACATTTTTGTTTATAAAATGTAGTTGAAATTTATGTGCACCCATTAAGGGGAGTCACACTAAATTAATAGAAATTTTATTGAAATTCTTGCAATTAAGTTGCTTTAAGTTTATTGTTAGAAAGTTTTTGTAAGGTATATCACTCAGTGTTTTATCATCATCAAAAAGGGGAAGAATGTTGAACATACTATCTTAAATAGATTGATTTTGATGATGAATATTCTTAACTAAGTATATTTTGATGATGAGCAAAGGGATGAGTAAAACATTAAGGTACTAATAATTCATTCTCAAGTATTTTGCAGTAATGTTTTCCTAACTTAACTTGAGAATAATCTTTATGATGATTAAAAGAAGAAACCAAGTAAATGCTCATGAAAATTAAGTATATAAATTAAATAAATACTTAAAACAAGAAAATAGAAAGTTTAAAGACAACAGAAAAGATTTTGGATTCATCATGATATATTTCAGAGTTATCAAGACATGCTTTGGAGTCAACAGAAAAGCCTTCGGAGTCATAATGCTATGCTTCAGAATCAACAGGAAAGCCTTCGGAGTCATCATGATATACTTAAGAATAATCAAGTATACTTCAAAGTCTTTAAAACACTTTCAGAGTCAATAAGACTTCGGAGTCTTCAAGTATGCTTCAAAGTTAATCAGACATACTTTGGAGTTAATCAGACATACTTAGGAGTTAATTAGACATACTTTAGAGTTAATCAAACATACTTTGGAGTTAATCAGACACATTTTGGAGTCATGAAGATACGCTTTGGAGTCATAAAGATGTACTTCGGAGTTAACCAGACACATTTTGGAATCACAAAGATATACTTCGGAGTTAACTAGACACACTTTGGAGTCATGAAGATATACTTCGAAGTTAATCAAACAAGCTTTGAAGTCATGAAGATACGCTTCAGAGTTAACTAGAAAAGTTAGTGACAAAGTATCAGACCAATACCAAATTATTGCAATGTCAGACATTAGACAAATTGTAAGGTGAAGAAAAATATTTTTTGAATGTTTGAAAGTCTGCAACAGTCAACAATGGAAAAATTCTCTCAACCTATAAAATATGTATTTAGATGCAATAAAGAATACATACAAAAAATACAAAAAGTTTTGTGCATTCAAAATCTACCTTCAAAGTTCAATTCCAATGGCAACAACTCTGTCAGAGCTTTCAAAGTCTAAACCATTTCTCAATCAAGGAGTTTAAATCTCTTATTCTCATTACTTGCTTATTCGCTTAAAGTCTTTGAATTTATGTACAAGTCTATCTAAGTAAGAGGCATTAATCTATACAATTCTTTTTAGTATTTGATAACATAAGCAAAGTCCTTGATGTTTATGTATTGAGATAGCAAGTAGAAAACTTGTTAAAAGCATAAAAGTTTATTGGTGAGCTTTAAAAACTAATAAGTTGTAAAAGTTTCTAGTTAGCTTGAAAAACCAGTAAGGTTGTTGGTAAGCTTGTAGGAAAACCAGCGTGTATTTAATTAGGTTGATTAATGTGTTAGTGGAACCTGAGATCAATAAAGGAAACTAACTCAGAGAAGTGGAGTAAGAACCCAGGAATGGCCAAACCACTATAAAAATCTTATGTTGTGTGTTGTACAATCTGTTCTGTTTATTTATTCGGCACTTTGATCTTTTATTTTGGCCAAAAATTTTAAAAGCTCATTTCACCTCCCCTCTTGAGCTACCATTATATAAGGGACTAACAAGGTGAAAGATTACTGAGTCTACTCAGGAGTTTGTAGTGATTGCTTGCATGGTTATCGAAGCTAATCTAGATACCATAGTTGCTACCGAAGATATTGCAAAAGAGGAACGCAATGCTACGGTGGAGATCATTATGGTTTAGCATTGGTAAGCCTTCAAGTGGAAGCAAAAGCCCGAGAACTTGCTCTTCTTGATGAGATTGCCCAATTAAAGGCGAACCATGCTTTTGGATTGAGAGAGCTAATCTTGAGCAATTAGAGCAACTAGCAAAAGAACCTAAATATTAGGTGATGGTATTAAGCCTAGGAACGATATTAATTTTAGATGGATTTTTTCCGATAGAAGACAATAATTCAAAAGTTCTTCGATGTTGATGCCAGTGATATTGTTCTTGGAGAATCTAATAAGGGTGTGTATTATTATTGTAATAATGCAAAAATATTTCATAAGAGAAAAATAAAAAATCCTCATAAATTTTTGAATTATGCATAACTACTTAAATGACAAAAGAATGAAAATTATAAATTTTTCTATTCTATTAATGATACATCTATAGAAGCTAAATGTTCCAAGTCCATGGAATGCTCCTTCCAGTGAGTCACTATAGTAAGTGGCCTCCATTATTTAAGACATTGCTGATCTAGTATGGTCCTTTCCATGTTTATGCAGGCTTCCGTTGCTTCCTGCATAATAAAGTTTCCTTCCCAGAAGCCTCTTGTTTTGATCCTCCTATCATACTATTGTCTTACCTTATTTTGGTGTCTGGTGACTTTTGCTTAGGTGTTAGCTCTCACTTTATCAAGCATATTGAGATTAGCTTTGAGTGCTTTCTTATTCAAACTAAGTTAAAGTTTAGATCCTAGCAAAAGGAATTTGTAGCTCAATTGGTATAATAGCTTCGGAATGTAGGTGAGTAGAAAGGGTGTTTCATACATGGACCTTTTTGGAAGTGTCCTAGGTGCCCATAATATCTTAGGGAGTTTCATGTACCAACTGCCTCCTGACCCTTCCAAAATTTTCATAGCCCTTCAATGATGCTTATGTTTGTTGCTTTTACTAATCCATTGGTTTGAGGGTAGACTAATGAAGGGAATTTTCAGTGCATCACATGGGAGTCACAAAAGGTTTGGAATGATTTACTATTAAACTAAGTTTTAGCATCATGATCAAGAATCTAGTTATTCCAAACTGGCACATGATGTTTCCCAATACAAATCCTTCTGCTTGAGCATCAAATATAGATCATATTGCTTTTGCTTCCACCTATTTAGTGAAGTAATCTGCGACAAAGATAATGTATTTTTACCTTCCTGTTGTTGGTTGGAATGGACCTAGAATACCCATCCCCCATTAATAAAAAGGCCATGGGCTTCTGAATGTAGCTAATTTGGTGGCAGGGAGCTTTGGGATGTTTGCATGTTTTTGAAATTTGTCACATTTCTTTATGTACTCCTTTAAATTGGAAGCCATGGTAGGCCAGTAACACCCTTATCTAATTGCTTTAAATGCAAGGATTTTAGCCCTAATGTGATTTACGCATTCTCCCTAATGAATTTGCTTGATGATTTTTTTGCTCTTCGTCATTTGTCAAGCATTGAAGGTATTAATGTGTGTACCCTCTATGGTATAATTTATCATTGAGATATACAAAATTCATCATGAACCATGCCAATTTCTTTGCTTCAAGTCCCCATCTGTTAAGTATGCTTGGGTTGGGTCCATCAATGATGGCTTGTGAATTTCAATAGCCATCTGTTAAGTGTCTTTGACATTGGGTTTGGGAAGATATTCAAGCAAGATGTTTCTCTATGGAGTGAATGTAGCTGCTGAAGCCAACCTTAATAACATGCTTGCCTTTTCATTTGATTATCTTGGTATTTGTAGGATAAAGACATTGAGAATTTGTTCTATCATCTTATGGGCTGCCAAGAGATATTGCACTAATAATGGTTCCTTAGCTTCATATTCTTTCTTTAGTTTCTTTACTACAAGTCAAGAATCATAGTAAACTTGTAGCTCTTGTACCTTCAATTTTTGATCTATCCAAAGACCTACTAGTAGGGCTTTGTATTCGGCTCCATTACTGGTGGTGAAAAACCTAAACTAGAGATCATGCTCAATCATGGTTTTTTCTAGTATTTAGAGGTCCAAGTCGTCTCCTGCTCCTACCTTGTTTGATGATTTGTCCATATAAATCTTCCACTGCAATTCCTATTGGGAGATAGGCTATTTCCACAGCTTATTTCTTTTGGTGGTACTATATCCAGCATTATTGATTCCATATTGGTGGTAGAAATGGACCTCATTGGTAAAGGTTGATTCTTCTGTGCCATTGCTTGTGCATTCCATAATAAAATAATCCATAACTTGTGTAAGGCCTGAGGTGTTAAAATAAGAAAGTGTTGGGCAATCTTGCTAAGAACATGATAAATATAGACTAATTTGAAAACTTTAAAGTTATTAAGCTTTGTACTTAAGTGTATGAGAAGAAAATTTTGAAGATAAAGTGTAATTTGAGCAAATTGTGTGAGAAAATGAAGTTAAAATGCTCTAGACGTCACTTGTACCCAAATGTTTACATATATGATGGATGATTTTGGAAAAATGGTTAACATAAAAGTTATAAATATTTAAATTATACTTATGATGAATCAAAAATCACATGAATCGGATGTCCTATGAGAAAGCTAGAGCTCAAATACTATAATCTCTACAGTTGTAAATTTGGTTGAAATATAAGGTGTCACTTTGAGGTCAAATTACTCATATTTAGAAATTGAATTAGAAAATATAATCAACATAAAAGTTGTAGATCTAAAATCATTCTTTTCAAAAATCAAGAATCATGTGAATCTGACATCATACAAGGAAGTTATGGTTAAAATAGTAGAACACTATCCGATAACGCCAAACCAGCGCTAGTGGAGCTAGATTGATTTGGGCGCAGGACAGCAACAGCGTGGTGGTGCCGGCGGTGCTGGTCGACAGCTATAAAAGCTTGGCTCAATTTTTTTCTTGTCCTACCCTTTCATGCCCCAGCCTCGTTTAGCTTTATTTCTTACCTAGTTAGCTAGGAAATCATCTTACCTAGCTAGTAAATCATGTGATCTTTTGTTTAAACCCAACTCTCAGCGATTTGAGCTATGAAATTGGGAGAAAAATCAAATTTTCTTCAAATAGATGATGCCAACTGGAGTTTTGGGCTTGGATCTATGTTTACAAGAGAAAGCCATATGAGTATTGCTTGGTAAGTTAGTTTTTCTCTCCTTATTTCTAATTTTCTTAAATTAGGGTTTTGAGAATTTGGGAATTTTGGAGAAAAATGATGGATCTGATGTAGGAATCATGGGGGAAATGATGTATGCATGCTTAGAAAGGGTTTGGACTTGTTAAATTATGGTTCCAAAATTGAAATTTGGGTTTTCATGCTTTTAGGGTTTTATGCATAAAGAAAATTGGGGGGAAACGTATGAGTGGATGCAATAAACATGAGAAAAATGATAAATTTATTTTTTATTATGTTTTAAGACTTGTTTGGGATCATTTGAATCGATAAAATGGATTATGGACTATGACCTAGTATTAGGTCAAATTGGGTTTTTTGAGGTGTAGGCTATGTAAGCTATGAATTGATTGAATGAAAAGCCTAATTAAGTCATTTTAATGATATTTAAGTATTAATCATGTTAATTACAAGATAAATGTAATAGGAAATGAAGATTTCTTGTGTGTCCTATTGGAAAATGTTAGTTTAACTGATATTTATCACATGTTTAATGATCATAGCCTGAAATTGGCTATAAAAGAAATGATAATATAATGTATTGAGTATATGACACAAATGATTAAGTAAATGGTATTATAGCCCTGTACAGGATGATCTAAGAAGGATGAAAAGGTATAGAGATTGAGGAATGTAGTTTGGAGCTAAAGGCCTAAGGTAAGTAGGAGCCCCTTGGCTTTGATTGAATGTGTGATTGATTGGGTATAATGAATATCCCATTAATTTGACTCTAGGCTTGTATGTTTTGGCTGGGGATAATAAATGTCACATCTTTGTTCAAAATTGATGTTATTTGGTTTGTGTGGGATAATGCGTATCCCTTGTATTGAATTAATTGATGTTTTGGTTTGAAAGGAATGTCCAATATGCGAGATAGAGAATATCCCTTTGTATATGTTAAAGTTTAAGATTGATTCGAAATGAGATGGACTGATTGGATTAAAATGATTGCAATTCCTATTTTGTATAAGTTGATGAATATATGTTCTTATCATTGAGAAAAGCTTATGCTCTTGATGGATAATTGAGTAGTATTGTTATTCATTGAGGATAAAAGGTCTAGTCAGAATCAGGAGATGAGTGTCCTCCCCTAATTATTGGATTGAGATAATGAGGACATGGTCCTCATCATATGAGTAATGTATTATACTTTTTGTTATGACCCAATTTAATTATGTAAATTATGAATTGATGATTGATTTTTATTATTATTTGTGCCTACTTACTGAGTTGCTCGGACTCACACCTTCTTATTTAAATTTTTAGTTGATAGGTCAGGCAAAGGATATATGAGAGATATTAAAGACCTTTGGTTGGTATGTGTGAATGTTGAGATTGGAGTCCCATTATGAAAATTTGTTAATGTGTAATTGTATAATTATATAAAAGTATAAGTGATATATTAAAGAAATGGATTGGCATATCTTAGAAAATAATGTATAATAATATTATAATAGCATGATATATTTCCCCTAAGGTGTATTGCCATCATGGTGAGATACAGGTCCTAAGCTATGGATAGAATAGGTTAGTTTAGATTATTGTTTTATTATTGTTTTACTCTTATTAATTCAAATTATTTTATTTGATAAATGATATATATCAGGTTTAAATTTTGATATTTTTTGGGAAAACTATGCCAAAAGTTTGATAGAAATCCCATTAAAAGTTAGTAAATTCGATGCAAAAATAAGGAAATGTAAAGGCATCCTGGAATGTGTCCCAAACACCCCACCCTAAAAGTGGGCAAATTATAGTGAATTCTAGTATAAAATTAAGCATCGCACCTTGAAAAGCAGGGTATGATAGAATGGTTTCAGAGCCCATGAACTTATCTAAGTAATAAGTTAAGTCGAGAAGTGAGCCTAGAACCATGATGGCATTAGGTATTAGAAAAATATAACATGACATGGCAATACAAGTATATAAAATTTTGAGAAAAGAAATGATGAATTACATATTAAAGGCGTAAGTTAGGGAATAGAGGCACTAATGAATTGATAGAAATGATGCAGTGATGGTTTAAATATGATTTGGTTTAATGTTCTATTAAGATGAGATGACATATATTTGTGATGATCATGGTAGCACAATGAAGCGTGGTGATGCTTATATGCATATTGTTAGAATGTTTGGTGATGCTAATATGCATCTTGTTTGAATAATTAGTTTGTTATTGCCTTACAAGGTATGTAGATTTGAAATGATGAAACTGTGAAAGTTTCACAAATAAGTTTTGGCAATTGAATTTGATTTAGTTGTTTAATCAAATTGTGATAAAATCATTGGATTCCTTTGATCAAAATGGATGTGTGACTTTTGTTGGCTATTTAATTGTTTTGATTGAATGTATATAAGGAATTTTGAGTATGGCTTCATGTATTTTATGGTTATAGTTGGTTATTGTAAATGATGATATGTCAATAAATATTTTATTGAATAACTTTGCTTGTGAATAAGTGGATTGAATGAATTATTGGATACGGGTAGTGACTATCCCCTTTGTTTGATTATATTATAAGTGATGGGTTGATGTTATTAGTTAGAGGGATAAAAGTTTGTATTTTAAGTATTCATTTAGAAAGTTGGTCATTCAGTAATTTGTGGAATTGCAATGTTATTGTGATAAGGTATAGTACAATGAAATAATGTGGATTATGATTAATGAATTTGTATACTTTTATATTATTACATTGAGAATTGGAATGCATATCTAGATGGGAATACTTGTCGAGATTTGGACATTAGTTAGAATACAATCGATATGTGATTGAGTTTGGATGCTTGTTTTGAAATTGATTGACATTTAATGTTGATATGGGCTATAGATAAATGATTGGATTGTTTGATAAAACATTGTGTATATGAGATGTGAAATTGTAGGATATGCCTTATTAGGCATTTAAGTTTGTGTGGTGGTAAAATGACTTGACTT
The DNA here is from genome assembly GCA_036873735.1 of Pouteria campechiana. Taxonomy (NCBI): domain Eukaryota; kingdom Viridiplantae; phylum Streptophyta; class Magnoliopsida; order Ericales; family Sapotaceae; genus Pouteria; species Pouteria campechiana. Next base: position 21,376 of record JAYJMB010037952.1, on the reverse strand, counting down.
TGGATGGTGTTGGGATGACATGGAGATGTGAATATTATGGAGACTTCGTTTGGTTTGGGCTTGACTATTGAAATAGAACTTGACTATTTGGTCATTTGGTAAGTTTGGATGTTTGGCCGTTGGACTGAGGTTGGCCTTTTGATTATTTGATTAAGTTTTGGATATTTGTTTATTTGATATTGGTTGCATGACTATGGTTCATACTTGGATTTGAATGCCTCTAGGATTAGATTAATATGTATTTGAGATTAGGATGCCTACTAGAAATTGATCATTGTGTATTTGAGGTTTGGATACCTACTAGGTTGGCTACTTTGGATATTTGAGATCCCGCCTATGATGGGGCTTTGTTTGATTATGCTGCCAGTGATGGCGAAGGCCTGATCAGCCTATTGTATGTGGACTCCTTTGCTTATTTCATGAGTGTGGATGGAGAACTTATAACTCCTTGGTTGCAATGAAGGCGAGATATCATGCAGTCATGGATCTCGCAAAATTTGTAGCCGAATTGTAGGGACGGACCAAAATACACCAAGTTGCAAGAGTGTTGAGTCCACTTGATTGAGGTTGCCACCTAATTGTGGTTTAGACCACTTTGTTTGATTGTGGTTGCCACTTGATTGTGGTTTAGACCACTTGGTTTGGATGTGGTTGCTACTTGATTGTGGTTTAGACCACTCTGTTTGTGGCTGAGTCCACTTTGATGTAGCCTCTTGAGCATGGTATTGGTTGAGAGCAGGCAAATGAAAGTATAGATACATTGGTTTATATAGGCCACATGATAGTAGTTCCATTTGTATGTGTTAGACTGATTTAGTGATGAATGAATGATGAGACATATGAGGATGGAAACATGAAATGAAATTTAGATAGTTGGGATTGCGAAATAGTATTGCCATTATAGATGTTGTCATATTAATATTGGTATAGATCTATGTTGTGATTGTATAATATTTTATGAAATTGTTGTACTTTTAATTTATTAAAAATTACATATGCATTGTGATATGAATCATGTTATCATAGTTGAGTGACATCTAATCGATGTCATCCTTGTGATGGAAGATAAGTTAAAAAAAATAATTTATTATGATAAATGTTTGTTTGAATTGCTCATGATTATGTGAAGTCATGATATTGGTAAGAAAAATTAGTTTGCTTTTTATGAATGCCGCTTACTTTCATGAAGATTTCAAAGAGACAAGGTTGTATGAACTTGAATTTTTGATTATCGATTGAGTGAATAAAGTGTTTAGATCTTGTTGAGATCAATTCGTGATTATGTTTATAATGATATTTTGTTACATTTCAAGATGTGGGAACATTAATTGAAATCATTGAACTAAATTTCGAACTTTGATTATTGATGAATTCATGAAATTGATTGAACAAAAAATTATTTTATGTAAATTATTAAGTATTATTGAAATTGATGAATATTAACATGTCTTTGATATCTTTGATGTGCAATTGGGTTGAAATAAATGAGAATAGTATGTGAATTAAATGACAATTTAAGGTAATAATGAAAATTACACTGTATTTAAAGTTTCAAAAATGAAACTTTTGTAAGGGGGCTAGTTTGTAACGCTCGAGGCGTTAAAATAAGGAAGTGTTAAAAAATATTGCTAAGGACATGATAAATATGGACTAATTTGAAAACTTTAAAGTTATTAAGCTTAGTACTTAAGTGTATGAGAAGAAAATTTTGAAGATAAAGTGTAATTTGAGCAAAGTGTATGAGAAAATAAAGTGAAAACGCTCTAAGCATCACTTTTACCCAAATGTTTACATATATGATGGATGATTTTGGAAAAATGGTTAACATGAAAGTAATAAATATTTAAATTATCCTTACGATAAATCAAAAATGACATGAATCGGATGTCATATAAGAAATTTAGAGTTCAAATACTACAACTATCTCTAGAGCTGTAAATTATGTTGAAATACAAGGTGTCACTTTGATGTGAAATTACTCATATTTGGAGATTGAATTAGAAAATGTGATCAAAATAAAAGTTGTAGATACTGAAATTATTTTTTTCAACAAGTTAAAAATCATGTGAATCTGATGTCATACAAGGAAGTTATGGTAAAAATCAAACATCACTGTCCGATAGAACCAAACTGGCACCAGTGGCGCCGGATTGATTTGGGGGTAGGGTGGCGACAGCGTGGTGGGCCTAAATTTTTTTCATGCCCTAGCCATTTGTTCTTCTCCCATTTTGTTTTGTTTCTTCCCCTTTCATACCCTAACCCCATTTAGCTTTGTTTCTTTCCTATTTAGCTAAAAAATGATCTTACTTAGCTAGTACATCATGTGATCTTTCATTTAAACCTAACTCTCGGCGATTTCAACCATGAAATTGGGAGAAAAATCAAGTTTCCTTCAAATGGATGGTGCCAATTGGAGTTTTGGGCTTAGATTTATGTCCACAAGAGAAATTCATGCGAGGATTACTTAGTAAGTTGGTTTTTCTCTCCTTATTTCTATTTTTTGAGAATTTGGGGATTTTGGAGAAAAATGATGGATTAGATGTAGAAATCATGGGGGAAATGATGTATGCATGCTTAAAAAGGGTTTGGACTTGTTAAATTATGGTTCCCCAATTGAAATTTGGGTTTTAATACTTTTAGGGTTTTATGCATAAAGAAAATTAGGGAAAATGTATGATTTGATGCAATAAACATGGGGAAAATGATTAATTTATGTTTTATAATGTTTTAAGACTTGTTTGGGATCATTTGGATAGATAAAATGGCTTATGGACTATGACCTAATTTAGGTCAAATTGGGGTTTTTGACGTATAGGCTTTGTAAGCCATGAGTTGATTGAATGAAAGGCCTAATTGAGTCATTTTAATGATATTTAAGTATTAATCATGTTAATTAAAAGATAAATATAATAGGAAACAAAGATTTCTTGTAATGCCCTATTAGAAAATGGTAGTTTAACTAATGTTTTTCACATGTTTAATTATCATAGTCTGAAATTGGCTATAAAAGAAATGATAATATAATGTATTAAGTACATGATACAAATGGTTAAGTAAATGGGATTGTGACCCTGTACAGGATGATCTAAGAAGGATGAAAAGGTATAGAGCTTGAGGAACATAGTTTGGAGCCAAAGGCCTAAGGTAAGTAGGCGCCCCTTTGCCTTAATTGAATGTGTGATTAATTGGGAATAATGAATATCCCATTGATTTGACTCTAGGCTTATGTGCTTTGGTTGGGGATAATAAATATCTCATCTTTGTTCAAAATTGATGTTATCTAGTTTGTATGGGATAATGAGTATCCCTTGTATTGAATTAATTAATGTTTTGGTTTGAAATGAATGTCTAATATGCGGGATAGAGAATATCCCTTTGTATATGTTAAATTTTAAGATTGATTCGAAATAAGATGGTCTGATTGGATAAAAATGATTGCAATTCCCTATTTGGTATAAATTGATAAATATATGTTTTTATCATTGCGAAGAGGTTATGTGTTGGATGGATAATTGAGTAGTATGTTTATTCATTGAGGATCAAAGGTCTAGGCAAAATCAGGAGATGAGCGTCCTCCCCTAATTATTAGATTAGGATAATGAGGACATCATCCTCATCGTATGAGTGATGTATTATACTTTTCATTATGACTAAAATTGAATTATGTGAACTGTGAATTGATGACTGATTTTTATTATTATTTGTGCCTACTTACTGAGTTGCCTAGACTCATACCTTCTTGTTTAAATTTTTAGTTGACAAGTCAGGTAAAGGATATATGAGATAGATTGAAGACCTTTGGTTGGTATGTGTGAATGTTGGGATTGGATTCCCATTGTAAAATTTATTTAATATGCAATTGTATAATTGTATAAAATTATAATTGATGTATTAAAGAAATGGATTAGCATGTCTTAGAAAATGATGTATAATAATATTATGATAGCATGATATGTTTCCCCTAAGGTGTATTGCCATCATGGTGAGATACAAGTCCTGAGTTGTAGATAGAATGGGTTAGTTTAGATTATTATTTTATGATTATTGATTCAAATTATATTATTTGATAAATAATATATATCAGGTTCAAATCTTGATATTTTCAGGGGAAACTCTGCCAAAATTTTGATAAATATCTCATTAAAATTTAGTAAATTTGATGTAGAAATAAGAAAATGTAAAGGCATCCTGGAATGGGTTCCAGACACCCAACCCTAAAAGTGGGAAAATCGTGGTGAATTCTAGTGCAAAATTGAGCGTTGTGCCTCAAAAAGCAGGGCATGACAACTTGTCCTTTGATGGTTGTTCATGAGAGAAACTCAATATCGAACTCACTGAGCTCCACTACCCACTTAACCATATTACCCGAAAGCTCCATATTTTAGAGGAAGTACTTTAAAGGTTGGTTGGTATAGATGCAGATTGGATGTCCCTTGAAGTATGAGTGGAGTCTTCTTACAGTGATCTCCAGAGTGAAAGCCATCTTCTCCAATGTTAGGTACCTTACTCCAACGCTCCTCAACATTCTATTGACATAATATATTGGTTGCTATTGGGATCCGTTCTCTTGGAATAGCACAATTGCAATTGTTTTAGATCCTGCTACTAAGTAAATATATAAAGTTTCTCCCTTTTGGTTAGTACATAATAAAGGAAAAGATCCAAGATAAACCTTTAGATCTTTGACAGGTTCTTGTGACTATTGGCTCAATTCGAATGCTTTTATTTCTTCCTTGGCTTTTCTTTGGTTGAGCAAATTAAAGAAGGATAGGCTTCTTTTTGCTGACTATGATAAAAAACCTATTTAATGTTGCCAGCCTTCCAACTAGTTTCTATATTTTTTTTGTGTTTTTGGGCCCTCTTATGTTGTGAATAGTTCTGATTTTTTCTAGATTAACCTCTATCCCTCTCTAGGATATTAGGAATCCCAAGAGTTCTCTTGATGAGTCTTCGAAGATGCACTTTTGTTAATTCAACTTCATTTAATGCTCCTATAGGGTTTGGAACGTTTCTTCCAAATCTTTGAGATTTTTTATGCAGTACCAACTTTTCACAACCATGTCATCCACATAGTCTTTCATATTTCTACTTATTTTCCATTTAAATATAGTGTTTTCCATTCTTTGATAGGTAGCAGTTGGATTTTTTAATCCGAACAACATGAATTTGTAGCAATATGTGTCCATGTCTATCATGAATATTATTTTTTCTTGGTCAGGCTTATGCATCCTGATTTGATGATATCTCAAAAAAGTATACATAAACATTAGTAGTTCATGTCCTACTTGGAGTTAACAAATTGATTAATGTTAGGGAGTGCATAACATCACTTAGTTAAGATTTGTTTAGGGATGTGAAGTTAACGCACATCCTCCATTTCCCATTAGCTTTATGGACTATCAACATGTGCTAGCTACTTTAGATAATGCACCTATTTAATGAAGCCAGCTTGTAATAACTTCTTAGCTTCGATTGTGATGACTTCTCTTTTTTCTTGAGGGAATAGATGCTTCTCTTATCTAACTAATTTATGATTATCATTTATGACTAGTTTATAGCAGGCTACCTCTGGGTCTAGTTGTGCCATGTCTGATGATTCCCATGCAAAAAATGTCAGTTTTTGCTTTGGAGGTCCATTAATTCTTGTTGAAGGAGTGGGTTCAAGGTAGATTTGATTTGAACTATTTTCTCTAGGTTATCATGAAAGAGAAGAACTATCAATAATAGTTTTATAGGCTCACTGTAAGCAAGCTATTGATCATCATGCACATTAAGGGTGTGATATCCCACATTGCACAAGTTAGGTAGAGTCTTAGTTTATATATGTGGGCCTTGCAAAAACTTGTTAAGGCACCATTTATGGCGATTGTATGAGTGACAACCGCAAAGGGAAAAATTTGTGAGGACTATGATAGTCTAGAGTAGAAAATACCTCAACAGTGTGGTCATAGGTTATTGTAAATGACATCAAAGCCAACCCCAACAATCCCTGAATGGAAGTGTGTCCAATGGGGACGCTAGAGCCCAAGGTAGGATGGATTAAAATATCCCACATTAATTAGGTGAGGGGGGTCTTGGTTTATTTATTTAGGCCCTGTGGAAACTTGTTGAAGTGCCTTTTGTAGGGGTTGTATGGGCGACAACAATAAAGGAGCAAAGCCATGAGGACTTTGATGGTCCAGAGCAAACAATACTTCAGTAGTATGGCCATGGGTCATTATAGAGGATATTGATCTACATATTACTTGGAGATTTTCCTTTTAAAGAACTTTTGTAGCATTCCTGTAAGGTTTTCTGACCGCCTTTAGCCCTGCCCACTCCCTTAGGGGTAGAAAATGTCACTTCTAGGTGATATATCAATACTATTGCCTTTATCTTGTTTAGCCTTAGATGCCCTAGTACTACATTATAAGCATATGATACCTTTACCACCAAAAAATCTAAGAGAGTGGTGGTTTTTATCTCTTTTTCTCCCATGTTTTATGACAAGGTTATGATACCTTCTGGTACTAACTTGTCACCCATGAATCCCGTCAATTGTCCTGCTATTGGCTTCAATTTTTTTAGAGATTTTCATCTTTTTAGAGCAAAGGTAGAACAAGATATTAACTAATGACTCACTATCTACCATGATGCACTTCACTTCAAAGTTGGAGATGATTGCTTTAATAACTACGACATCATCATGTAGGTCCACAATGTTGTGTATGTCCCCTTTGGAGAAGGAGATGGGAAAATCATCTACTCTCTTTCTCTTGGAGGTTTGCCCTACTATTTTAATTTGTTTAACATAGGCTTTTCTTCTGGCTGAAATATTTTGCCTAATGCTGGTCCACCCATAATTACATTAATGGTTCTTGCTAGTGGATGATTAGCCTCCACTACGGCATCTCTTTCTTGTTCCCTTGGAACTATCTCTCTTTATTTGGGAGCATACTCCCACTTGTTGTTTCCACCTTTTCTTCTTTGCCATTATTTGTCACATAGAGTTGTAGTTTTTCTCTTCTAATTAAGTTTTTAATTTTTTCTTTAAGTTATTTGTAATCTTTAGTATTGTGACCCCTATTTTTATGGTAGAGATAATATTCTTGTGATTCTTATCTGGTCTTAGTAGGCGAGATTGATGGAGGTAGCTTTGGTTTTTGAATTTTTGGTATATTACATGTGGGAACTGTTCAGAGGAGTATAGTTGTCATATGTGCCCCTCCTTGGTAGTTAGTCTGTAACGCTCGAGGCATTAAAATGTGGAAAGTGTGGTGATTTTTTTTTTAATTTCTCATGTAAAAAAATTATAATTATTAAATTATATAAAATATTGATGTTAACATATGGATTATGATGAGGACAACTCAATTATATTAACAGATAGAAATAAAGGAAAGATTGAAAAAAATCCAAAATTTTATAAATGTATTTTAAGAAAATACTGAATTTGGAAAATAAATCATTTGTATTTAATTTTTGATATAGATAATTGATGGATTAGAATAAATGTTCAACATAAAAGTTGTAGATATTAAAAATATATTCATAAAAAATTAAGAATCACTTAAATATTAAAGGAAAAAGTTATGATTAATACACTAAAACTACTCTAGACGCTTAAAAATGCTAAAATAACTTGATGAGCCACTTTAATTAAATTTGTTAACATATTTGTGAGATGATTTAGAAAAATTTATCAACATGAAATTTGTAGGTATTAAAATTATCTTCCCAATGAACTAAAAATCACATAAATTGGGTATCATATGAAGAAGTTGCAGCCCAAACACTGTGCTTCAGGTGTGCTAAAAAAATATACCAAGGGAGTACCATGGGTGGAGCACTTATGGTGCTCCATCATGCTCATTTTTATCCCCTAAAACCCTTTCCATGCCCTTTTTCATAGCAACCCTCCCCCTTTCCGATGTCTTTGTAACCTAACATAGAATCCCATGATTCTTATGTTAAATGGATGGGAAATTATCACTTATGATGCTAGCAACGTAAGTACCCTTGTTTGAGCGTGAAATTGGGATGGAAAAAACATTCTTGTTGTTGTACGTTACTGTCATATTCAAGGATTGCTACTAAAGCATGCTTAGAAGTCATTGAGATGTGGGAAAAATGCAAAATCATCAAGGTAAACATTTAATTTCAACTAGTTTTGAAAATTCATATTAGTAGGGTTAAAAGAGGAAGAACGTGAGCTATTTCCTAGTGAAATTATGGGATTTGTTGTGATTTTGTTAGGAAATTGATTTATCTTAATTTTAAGTGGATTCAAGCATGTATTAGCTATATATGTTGCTTCCCACTTTGTGTACAGCAACATTCATGGAAACGTGAACAATGCTTGGTGCATGTGGGTGGATTAGCAGCCTAATTTTATGATTTTTGAGTTAAGTAGCTAAGTTATATTGCTATTAGCATGATTAGTATATTAATTACAGAGTACATAATGTATGGAAAGCATGGAAACTCAATTATTATAGCTAAAAACTTAACTTGAAACAATGCACACCACATATTTGATGAAATGTTTTTTTTTCGTGTAATTAAATGATAATATTGCAACCCTTAAGGGTGAATTAATTAAATCTAAAATGTAGTATTAGATGTGTTTTAAGAATGCTTAAAGAAAGACTAAACTTGAATAGTAATATGGAGTGCATTACAGTGAAAGTTGGTACTTTGAGATGCATTTAAATAGTCTCCCAAAAATGGGCAGCTATATGAATAGTTCTTAAAAATTTAAAAGTGATGTTTAGTGGCTTGAAAATGTGAGTGAAATTTTGAAGGGATAGCTGAATTTATATCTTTGAAATCTCATTAGATTGCATGATAAATAATGCACAAAGACCCTCCTTAAAGTAGCTTGAATAAAGATACCAAGCTGAATTTTCTAACCATAATAAGCTATGTTGCTTGTGAGTTAATTTAGGCCATTTTTGTGAAAGATTACTCATTTTAATTCGAGTTTCTTGCTGATTATAAAGTGTAAAAGATGTGTAAAGTGATATCTTGATCCCTTGAGAATGTGAAAAGTAGAAGTGAAAAGAGTGGGTGTACACTTAAAAATTTAACTCTAAGAAGGTTGTTTTGATATTTATGATGTTTACCCAATATATTAATAAGTAAAATGATATTTGGGGAAATTATCTTTGATCCTAAGAAAATGGGAGAGGGGGCGGGGTGCGGGGGAGGGGGAAGGAATTACCTTTGATTCTAAGAAAAGGGATTTTAATAAAGAAAACTCTCAAATGTTGATTTGAGTGAAATCTCCCAAACTTAAGACATATGGGATTCTAACTTAAAATTAATTGGAAAGTGTAATTGCCGAGATGAGAATAAACTTTCATGGAATTATTAGATGGATTCCACCTACTTTATGAACTAAGTAGAATTTCTCATCTTAACTGACGTACATAAAGTTTTGATACATGTTATATGTGTAGGATCTCTTGTATATAAATGAAAAGCCCAGTCTGAAAATTTAAAGATGATGGAATGATTCTTTATGAGGTAAGTAGGCTCCCTCCTTTGTTTGTGTTTGAATGTATGGTTTGATGGGATCATGAATATCCTAAACCTCCGAGCACCGTGTTTTCATGGATGTTTACATTTTGATATGAAAGCATGAATTTTTGGGATAGCGAATATCCCTTGAGCTTTCATCAACTAGCATGCATTTTTAATTAATTCTGGGTTGGTGTGAAATGATGGGGATCAAGGACCTCCCCTATTATCATATGATTTAATATTTTTATGTTTTATGACTATGTGAATAGTTAGGAATCAAAAGTATCCTGTGCTTTTAAATGGGCTGATGTTTAGGTGTATATGATTTTGTATAGTAATAGGGATAGTGAATACCCCAGAGATTTAATGTTAAGTTCATTATGAGTTGATGTGATGAAATTTGTGCATGTTATGCTATGGTTGTAACTGTGATAGTCAATTTATGAATTTAAGTTTCAAATTATTGGATTACTAACTTGCCTACTTACTGAGTTGCCTAGACTCACGCCTTCTTATTCTATTTTTTTAGCTGAAAAGACAGGTAAAGAATCTCAGCTGTGGATTGAGACTGATAATTTAGATTTAAAGACATTTTGATTATGAAATGATAAATTGGGATTGGAATCCCTTCATGTTATATTTTTGTAAAGTAAAAGTTTAATTAAATTTGTGCAATAAGATTAGAATGATGTATATTATATAGATTAGCATGTCATAATGATACAATTATCATTATAACTGTATGATTGCCATCATGATCAGTTCTGATCTTGGGACGGAGGTGTGAGTATGGTTGTGACTAGTGAGTTATGTTAATTCCTATGATTATTATTAGAATTATAGTAATGTATACATAGGCTTAAATCTTAATATTTCTAAGGAGATTCTACCAGATTTTTGATAGAATAATTCCCTTAAAAATTAGTTAAGATATATATATATATATATATGTATGCATGTATATATGTATATAAGTATGTATTCCAGGTGTAGACCCTGATAATTCAAGGTAGACTCTACCAAATTTCAGTAGAAACTACGTAAAAATGGGGAATTGATAGGATGGGGGTGCGGGGCATTACATAGTCCTTTACCTGTTTTGAATAATTCTCCTTCACAATGCAAGAATCTTTTCTTTCTTTTGTTGGAGTAATTGTCGTCTCCTTTGATGAACTCTTCTACATGAATATGCCAATTAAGAGCTTCTATGAGCTCATAATAGCTATTTTTAGTTATTTTAGGTGCAAATGATGTTTGATCTATTTGTTTTTAATCCCATCTTGTAATACAACCATTGATATAGTTTAATTTAATCCATCGATATCTAGAGTGAGCCAGTTGAATCTATTGACATACTCTTAGAAGGACTCTCCTTCTTTCTGCCAGAACACTATTATCATTTCTATGATCTTCTTTTATTAATATTGCCCTATGAAGTTGGCTAGGAAGCATCTTCACAATTCTCTGAAAGTGCTTATGGGTCCAGGATCTAGTGTCTAGTACCACGATAAGAGCTATTCCTTTCACTATAAGTTGGAAGGCTTGACATTTGATGACATCAAATGCTCCCAACCATCGTCATTGTATCTTGAAAGGTGATCTCCTAGGTCTATTGTTCCATCCTAGGCATTGATATAAGGAACTTTAAATCCCTTTGGTAGCATCTCTTCCATTATTTCTTTTGTGAAGGAAGGTTATTCTATTACTCCCCCATATTCTATGCACCTTCTTGGGATTCTCTAGTCCTTCGATCTTTTCTTCAAGAACTTTATAAGCTTTCATTTGGACATGGGACTTGCTTCATCCTCTTCCAAATTCTAATTGCTTATCACATGTCAACCATCTTTTTGTCACTAGGCTGGTTCCCTTACTGCATTAGCAAATCTAGTTGGATGATTGAGGATTCCTTCAATATTTTCTGTTTTTTCTTCCAAAGGGGTTCTCTCACCTCATGATGCCTGGTGTTGGTTGTAGTGTATGCTATCTACTATTCCCATATTAGGTATGGCACCTAGAATTGGCTCTCACGTTGGCGCTATTATTGATCTTGCTCCTTGTGGGAGCTTAGTATTATTATGAACGTCAGGGCTTACTTGATAATTGATTTTGACATCATCCCTAGTTTCAAAATTATTTTGGGAGTTAACTAGAGCTCCGATTTTGACCTTGGGAGTGCTCTAGGGATGTTGTCTAGATGTTATGAAAGGTTGTGGATAGGTATTACCTCTCTAGTTGTTCAAAGTAAGCATCCTTTTAAAGAACTTCATCTATTGCTACATCATAAGGTTGTTTAGTTGTAGTAACTATTTTAGAAGCATGTCTATTCCGTAACCTGTCTTGGTATTTCTAGAACTGCCTTGCATAGTTGCAGGAGACAGATTGTCTCTTGATAAAGTCTTGGCTAATGGAAGATTTATGTTGCTAGAATGTTCATTTGTAATGACTTAATGAATGAACATTCACACAAAGAATCCTAATTGGATATATTGTATGATAGAGAAAAAGGTTAGAGGGCACAAAGGGTGGCACTCATGTGAACTTTGATGCTCAAGTCAACAATAGGATCATGAGAGAGGTATATAAATAGTTGAAAGCTTGTGTCCATAAGGTATGCATTCCTGTGTTTTTATAGTTGAGACTTGGGTCAGTGTGTAAGAGCGACTATATTGTATGCAGGGATGATGATAATATATGAAGTTTTCTATCTAAAGAGGTGTTCTTGAGGATTATACATCATTTAATTCTATTAGGAGTTCCTCTTTGAGCAATAATACCTCTAGATTGAACCATGTTGAACCATGTTTTAGTTTCAATAGTTTTCCATCGGAGTTGGGATCTAGCATGATAGTTTTGCCAATTGGAAATCTTATCTAGTATTATGGCTCTCTAACATTTTCTTATTTAGATGAAGGAGCTTAAGGGTGTGTTTGTTAATGAGGAAGAAAAAGATGAGAATTTTTTTCACCTTTTTCCACTATGCTTTTCATACCTTTTGATGTGATTTGACCTCTTAGTTACTTATCTATCTCACCTTTTCTCATTATTATTTATATTTTAAATTATAATTTTTTATCCTTTTATATAAAAATATACTTATTTTATCATTATTTACTTTATTTCTAATCATTATCCCGATTATATTACATCACTTTCCTTATTTTTCTCGCTTTTTCATATTCATTTTTTCCTCATTTCTTTTCTTTATTACCAAACACACCCCTAGGCTCTATTTATAAATGGTTTCTTTTGGGTTTGGATGCCTTAGGAAGAGATTATATCACTGATCCAGTATCTTCTATATTTCATTTTAAACTGGTGTGATATTTTAACTATCATAATAATTTTACTTTTATTGTTATTACTTATATTTTTTATTAAAAATTCTATATTGTTCATATCATCTTTTACTATACTGTTCTAATGTACCCCCTCTCAATATCCCTTTTCTACTTCTTTCAATGTAATTTGGCATCTTCATTAACTAACAATATTTTTTAGTTTTTATATTTCCCATTATTATTTCTCATCTTTTTTGTGTGAAGAGCCTATCTATTTTATTGTTATTTATTTTGTTTCTAGTCATTATTTTATATCACATTATATTATTTTTTAAATCTTTTTCTTTACTTTTATAAATTTCTTATCTCTTTTCTACCTTTTCTATCCACTCCCAAACTAGACGTAAAGGAAGAATTAATAACAAAAAAAGGATAGAAGGAGTGGTGAAATGGAAATGGTGTAAAGAATAATGTCAACAATAGAATGATTGAAGACAAAATAAATATTTTTTAAAAATAATAAGTAATTATTAAAAAGTAAGTTAATTATGGCTAGTTAAATGTCCAACATGGAAAGGAAGCTTTTTTTATCTCTTAAAAGAGGACTTTTATCTCCCTTTCACCTCAAAACAAACAAAAATATAGTGATACTAGTCATTATAAAAATAAAATTAAAATGGAAAGAATATAATAATAAAAAATATAGGTAATAATATTAAAAGAAATTTATTATGGTAGATAAATCTAAAATCAGTCATTGAAAAATAAAAAATATCTTTGAAATCCTTTTCAATGGAATTACCCAATCAGCCCTTTACAGCAAGCCTTTGCGAGATTTCTATGCATCAGAAGCATGGTTATGTTCCTCCCATAGTTGACAAAAAGGCATGCATGCCTCACTCTAGTCCAGGCTAAGACTCACAAGAAGTTGGAACTACATAGTGTATGAATTTAATTGGCTTCGATTTAGATGAATTAGCAATGCATTTTATTAGGATTCAAGAATACACTCTCGGTTGTATTAGGTTGGGTACCCCTTAATCGAACTAGAACCAACCCAAGTTTAAATAGAATCAGTTCCATCTGAATTACCCATAGGGTAGGTTAAGGTAGGCCCTTTCGAATCACATGTATAAATTGGGTAGGTTCAATTTAGGTGTTTGGGTACCCAAAACTTACCCGACCTGCATATATAACTTTTAAAAATATATACTCAATGCCAATGATATTCTATTTTCACAATTTTACTTTTATATTTGATTGCCCATTTCCTTGTTGCATGTAAATCTTGATGTTCAAAATAAGGAATAATGAACCTAGCGACAACTAATTTAATAAAATTTGTACGAAATGAATAGGCACCGTTAATGTGCTTTTATAAGAAATGAATAGGGAGAATGTACTTTCATAAGAGAGGTAATTGTCAGGCCCCAAACCACAGAGCAAAGTTATTAGTTTAGATACAAGAGGAAGGTTTCACATCGTTGTAAAAGATATCCTATTGTTATTAATTTGTTACCAGGAACTCCTAACAACATGCAACTTGCAAATTGCTAAAAAAGGGGATAATCAGTTCGTGAGTCTAGGATCCACCTAATGCAATTAGTTCATTCAAGGTCTGTGGGTGCTGTTAAGACTAAACCAATTTTGACCTAGAACCAAACCATCCCAACCCTAAAAGAAATAGGTTGGGATTTATCTTGAACTAAACTTATCTAATAGAAGGGTAAGGTAGGACTTTTAGAAATAGGGTCAAAGTAAGTTCGACTAAGACCGAAATCGAACCAACTTGAATTGCACCCTTAGTTGTAAGCTTTTTTAGATTGATGTGATACCTTAACTATTATAACAATCTTACTTTTTTCATCCTTACTTAAATTAAAAGACATCTTAACTATCATAATAATACTATTATTTATTTATTATTTATATTTTCAATCTTTTCTAGAGTCATCCTTACTCAACTCCTCTAAAATACTCCCATTCTAACATACTCTAACCAATAGAGCCTCAGTAATTAGTTTCATTTGACATATTATTTTTTGCATTTTACGAATAATAGGAAAATAGACACCTCAATAATAGGAAGATTTACTGCTAGCAAGAATTTCGTTCACCTATATTTACAATAAAACAGCCATTTAATGAAATAGATGATAATAAAATATGACGTGTGTTTCTTCGTATAAAAATAACTTCAACGCACGGTGAGAGATCTATTCTTATTTATTTTCAATGAAATATAAAAAACGACATTTAAAATCTCTGAAGGTGACACGTCAGACACGGTGGCCTCTATTCTCATTAAGAGACAATCCGTGTTGCCTCTATTCTCATAAAAGACAATCCGCGTACGCAGACCACGCCTCATCACTCATCAGCTATCATTCAAAGCTACAGGCATGTGACTATCATGTCAAAGACGACAAATCATTACAATCGTATACATTTTGGGACCAGCCATCGTTTAAGGAGCCAAGGCTTTCGTGGGATGGGATAGGATAGGTTTCTCTCTCGATGGATATTGTCTGTAAAGAATTGCCTGTTCAAACCCCTTGGGTGTAAAACCTTATGCCTTTCATGTCACCTAAGTCTTTTCTTCTTGAATTTCGTTTATAACCTTAGGGCTTACACCTTATTTCTTTAAAATAATTAGGTTTGAAAAATAAAGTGCATTTAACGCAGCTTACAAAAGGGCTTTAAAAGCCCATTTTTAAGGATTAGAAATAGGCACAGGATAAGGAGTTTTTCAACTTATTAAAATTTTGTATTCTTAAATTATTCCTCCGAATAGTGTATAATTCGCAAAATGCCCAACATATGAAATTGCTGTCACCATAAATCTTTTTTTTTTACATAAACTTCTCACCTTTTTGACTAAATAAAGATAAAATAAACTTTTAATTAAAAAGACAAAATAAAGTTCCAAACACTTTAATTACTTTTTAATAATTTTAAATTTATCTATTATTAGTTTTTATATTTATTTGGACTTTTGCTACAATTATTTATTTTAATTTGTCTAAATATTTTAAATATAGTCTCAAGGGACATTTTAAACATTTAACAAAAGGCTTATAGAGGTCAACCTTTTATTTGTTGTTTCAATCCTTCAACTTTAGCTACATTAAATGTAGTTTAACAATTTTAAATAACTTAATTTAATTATATCAAATAATTTTACAATAATATTTAGAATATAATTAAAGAAACTATGTTTTTCCTAAATTATTAGGAAAAATGGTGTACAACTTTATCTGGATGGTAATCTTATGTCATAAGAACAAAACTGAAACTTTTTTAAAGTAAAAATTCGTTGGGGAATACTTCTTTAGATAAGCACTTTTCCTGCTTTCTTATAAATATCAGAAAACAAGATTTTTCCGAGAGTGTTTAGCTGGCTAGAAGTACTTTTTTTATTATTTTTAATTACATATATATGTGGTAAATTCTATATTTTGAGAGTTGAACTTATTTTTCATTGTTAATCATATTTTTTCACAAAACTTATTTATTTTGCCTTTATTATTACCTTTTAGCGTTACTTTTATTTTCATTAATATGCCTTCCATCCTTTAGTTAAAAATATTTTCATATGCCATTGTTAATATCCAAGGCCATTTAGCACCAAAATATTTCCAAACTCAAAAGGCTTCCCCATTACATCAATACATCACCGTGCGGTATGTCCAAATGTATTCAAATAAACCTTTCTAACCCTATTGGGATCTTTAATAGAAGATAAATTTCAACATTTCGACTTTCTAGCTCTATTGGCATGTTTAATGGAAGATAAATTTCAACTTTTGGACATTTAAAGATTGGCCCATTCCAAGAAATAAACAAACGAAAGAAACAGAAAACTATTTAATTGTCCATCTATAAACTATTCATCCAAAGAATTGCAGTTGCCACAGACGTATTCCTTTGGATGACTTTTCCATCTTTTAATACATTCCTTTGACCTCAATGACTAATTTCTTAAATTCGTTTTGCTATTAACTAGTTTTGTCAAGGCATTACTCTTCTATATTTATTTTCTTTTCATTCATGAATATACCTAAACTCTACTATTTAATTAGAGCTATATATCTTTGTTAAATTTAGATTCTGTGAGTTTAAAGATTAAAGTTCTATAATATTTTTTGAATATTTATGAAAGAGTATAAAAAATGTCATTGTCTTTTTGATAATATTTGAGTAAATTAGTTTTTTAATTAATCCTTAAAATTAATTTAAGGTAAAATTATTAGTAAATTAAAATGTTAACCCAAATTCAATTCAAAATTTTATAACAAAGTTAGAATTACAGTTGAAAAATAGAATTAGAGCTAAGATTAGAATTGAGGTTTTATAAATGGGGTTGTGGTTAACCCCACGAAAGTTGCCCAGCTAGCGTGAAAAAGGCGTGGCTCTGTCGCCAGAGGGACCAAGCTACAAATTTTTTGTCTCTTTGCCTATGAAATAATAAAGAGTGTGATTGTGTGAAAAACAACATTCATGGTAGGCTATCAATATCTCCAGCTAATTTCAACGGGGAGCCAGTCGTAGACTTGGACCTCCTGTCCCTGAAAGGAAGTCAAAGTTGGTGAAAATGCCAAACTTGTGACGAAAAAGTGTACACAAAGATGTTGATTCAATCCGTAACCCAATTTTTACGTTTCATGCTATGATCAAAATTCGGAAAATGATTCTAATTAGATTAAAGTTGTCCGTAGAATTTCCATGCAAATGGTCTGTTTAAGGGCCACAATAATATGTAGGTTTAATCTAATATATTTATCATGATAAATACTATTTATTTAGATAATTAAAACTTTATCTCAATTAGAGACTTAATGAGTAAACTATAAAATTCAACATCTTTGAGAGTGAATATGCTCCCATCTAAATTTCTGTTCCATTCAATTTTTCGACTTAGACAATAATCAGCTAAGCGAATGTTTTTGGCATTGGATCGAGTCTATGTAACATTGTGGCCAAAATGAAGCATTTGCATGGATATTTCCAAGGTGAAAAATATCCCTCAAAATTTTCTATCAACGCTGCTCCTCATTCACACACGTTTCTATTAACGACTCCATATGAATATGGTGAAAAAGGTTTTCATTCAATTATTTGAGGGTCCACCATGTCATCGACACGTAAATCGAAAGATGCTGTTGAAGGGTAGGTCAGGCACCGGCAAGTGTAAAGAAGGCTCTGAGGCCGATCGAGTTCGTTGATTTGATTGATTTGGACTAGGGCCCAAATGGCCCATGTCTGTTGTCATCGTCTGTCGAGCAAGCTTAAGCTAGAAAGAAAATTGCACATCCAAAACCTCAAAATAAAGCGTGGGTTACCCGAATTATTTGTCGCTGTGAGGCCCACTTGCTTTTCAGACCAGACTAATTTATGAACCCGTGGTCAGAGATTCACCTAACCAATGCTTCTGGTGGCACAGATACTTCAAGATTGCCCCACCAGTATTTTAAAACATTTTATTTGAAAAGTTTGCCTGCAATACATTTATTTACCAATCTATATATAGATAGACAGGTAAAATCGGCTGTTGCCCCTTTTACAAGGATGATGAAAGCATTAAATGGTTCAAGAGGTAAACATTACATGGGACGGCATCATTATGAATAATCCTTCTTCAACGTCTCATATAATCCTGCGTTTTCTACACTTATTGTGTTATTTTATTTTTATCTGTTGATTCATTTTATCTTAATTCTTTCGCATGGTTTTTATTTTATTATTTTTACATATATCGACTTCATTTCCTTTCATTACCTAGATAGATAATGATTAAATTCTCTCGATTCCAACACAAAAAAATGGTAAAAAGATGGAGAACCATTCAATCCACCCATCGCCTTGTCATTTCGAGCCCAACATGATATATTGATTGGATCGTTCCAAGCTAAAAATTATATTTTTTTCTATACATTTAACTATTTTTTTCGAAATAATTTTGATCGAAAACTTAGGTGTACAATAATAATAAAAGTTCTTAAAAGTGCAAAATAATTCGTTAACAATTTTTAATGAATTTTGTTACGCAGAAGAGAGTTACTAGATCTCTATTCCGGCACCTATATGAGCAATTTTAATAATTATTTCCTTTTTACTAGTAATATAATATTTTTTGAATAATAAAATTCACTTAAAATATCAATTGAAAGAAATTTTCATGTCTTGAGTAAATACATGGGAGTAAAAATTACAGAACATTTGGATCTCATCACAGTAGCACGGTGGGCTGAACTGGCACTTGCCGGCAGCATGAATAAAAGCCCTAAAACTATTACTGGACAAACAGAAATGTTCGTCATTAACCCATTTATTAGTAATTATTACTCACTTGCGTCACCTTAGCAAGTTTCAACTGTCCACTTATTTTTGTCGATCTTGACCCACCTGCTAGAATTTTGAGGCGAGGTGGTGTTACTCATACCTTGGACTTAAATGTGCCATGTTGAAATAAAGAGTTTTGAATGTGAAAAAAGAAGCATTGAAAAACGAATCCATTTACCATTAGAAGTCACAACTACTCGTAAATACACATGAACTCGATAGCAAACCCATTTCCTTTTGGATCATCGGCTGTGCAAGCATCAGTTTGCATGGCTATGAGTAATCTACTCATCGTAAACTGTATATATATAAATACAATCTATAATTGAAATTAAAATGCAATATATTTCATATACATGCACCATAGATGGCCATACTTGCAGACACACAATGCGTGCGTGAGGGGTATCCTCTAAAATGTTGGACAGTAAATGATGGAGCACACCGCGTGCTTGCGTAAATCTTTACTGCTAAGGAAAGCATTGCCGGTTTGAAGTTTGAACCCTACAAAACAGAGCTTCACGTTTCAGCCATGATCCGAAAATTCAGGCGGATTCCATGCACTGGTTATCGACCCACAAAATCGTCTACCCTCACCGCCATTTACGCCCTTTTCCTGTGGTTTAACTAATCGATGTGAAAAATGAACTTATCAGTTAGGTAGGATTGCAAGCCCGATTATTGGTCCATGTTATCGACCAAAGTAGTTGAGACATGAAACACGTCCAGCGCGGAATGTTGGTCACATGTCACTTTTCTCACCATTCTTCTTCCCTTTTTTGTTAAAAAAAAATTATATTCAATTGACAGTAATCTGTGAATTCTTTTTTTTTTTTTCCTTTTTCGTTGTCTGAACATGCTTGCAGTGATTCCTACTCATATCCCCGATATTGCGGACAGCAGCAATCTTGGGTGGTATCCGCAAACGAATTTTAGGCCTCATTCCACAGCATTGTAGTTTCGATGGTTGGTTTGTAACGCATTATTCGAAAAGTACTATTGAAAAGTTGTTACTGATGATAAATATCTTTGACAGAATAGTAAGTTTGTCATGCCCAGCCTTTCGAGGCACAACTGACCCTTTTTGCACTATATTTCACATCAATTTGCCCACTTTTAGGGTGAGGTATTCTGCCTAAAATTCGGTAGAGCTTCCTCTACATTTCATCCATTCAAACCCGCACAGTATTTATCAAATAAAATAAAATAATAACATAAATTCTAAAACACACACCCACACTCCCACAACGCAAGATTGACCCAAATCATGATAACAATATACCAAATTAGGGTCATATCATTTTAATACAATATTAAATATACTAATATGTGACATGTCATAAATTTCATTCTATATCAATTGATATTTTTGAATTATAATTATACAAATTTGATTGAATTATAATTATACATCACTTTCAACTCTTAAATACAATTATACAATCACATACAATTTTCAAATTCACATTTCTATACTACACATCCATTTACTATAAAATATAATCATAATCATAGTCTTTGGGCTCCCTTTCTTGACCTGCTAGCTAAAAATATAAATAAGAAAGCGTGAGTCTAGGCAACTCAGCAAGCAGGTATGATTCAAAAATAACAATGAATCAAAATAGCATGTTCAAAACTAACACATAAATTTCAAATTCAAATAATCAAAATCTATACTCATGAAACCCTCATTTACATTATCGATTCAATTTCAAATGATTGCATTCAATCATATAAATATACTTCATACATACATATCACTTTATCAATTTCTACAAATCATAATATTATTTGTATAAATCATTTGCACTATTCCTAAACAATCAAATAACCTTCCCATGAACAAAACACTAAGTATTTCAAACTATGGAATATACATTACCCCAAACAATTCATGTACTCCCAACTAACTACACATCAAAAATAAACAAATATGGGATATGCACTATTCCCAACCAAAACAAAAATGCCCAGTTAAACAAATGACATATTTCATATAGCCAAAAGAAAAAACCTACTTACATTAGTGTGGAATCATAGTACTGCACTAGAACAATTCTTTAAATTCTTTGATTTGACATCCAAGTTCAATTGGCCTTGCATAATCATATATATCATAAATTCAAGCCCGCTTTATTTCTTATTGGAGCAATTCATCAAATATATAATATACATCTGTTAGGGAACTCTAACACATGTCAGCAGACAAGCTGGCATACTCGCCACGTCAGAGTACTATCGATTCTGGGATC
>JAYJMB010037941.1:16791-33452 GCA_036873735.1 Pouteria campechiana | reverse complement strand
CCCCAAACGGAACCAGTTAAATCGTCCTCTGATTCGCGGACAACCGCATGACGTTGAGGTGAAAGCATTGGCAACATATTCGCTCCATTTTGAGCCGTCCAACAAATGTGGGTCCCATTAGTCTCATCATTCCTCGCATACAACGGGCTCCACACGTCTGCGATTGTTTGAACTGGAGGACCACCAATGCGGACTTAAAAAGTGATAGATTCGGATCGCATGCAGTCCAGAAATTCGCAGCGTTTTGGCAATTACTGGTCAGAGATACTCTGGACGGCAGGAAGAGCTTCACCCGTTTGTGATGAGCGGTGGGATTTGACTTGGAGGGAGGCCCACCCCAAGAAGGCGTGTGGCGCTGTGCACTGCAGCAGCAGCAGGCGGAGGAGGCAAGGAGGGGTGTGGCGGGCGAGGGCAGTGAAGCCTTCCACAAATGAACCTGTGACGCAGCAGAGGGGGAGTACGGAAGCTGCTGGGGACAGAACCAAAGGGAATGTATTGTCCACGTCACGAGGATGATGATTATGGGCCAGCCCACGTAGAGTACATCCATTGCACCTGAGGGGATGGATTTCAACATGCTTCAGCTGACATGCCCGTAACTGGGCCCTACCATACGTACCGTGTGAGATGATATACATACATATGCATGGATGGATGACTGCTTGCGCGCGCGACAACAACTGGTTGTACCGGTGCGCATGTAAGAGCTAGTGTGGCAAAGGCAGCAGTTTATCATGAGGACTGCGAGGATAGGGATTGTGCATTTATCATTTGCCCGAAATCTACTCAACTTAAAAACGGCTGGATACAAGAACAACGATATCATAGAAATAGGAGGTGCCTTAAGGCCCCATACAAGGCATTTTTATTCCCGAATATCACTGAAATGTTGATTTCTCAGATGGGCCGAACAAGTGAACGTCTCAGATTCTACAAATATTTCTTATCTGGAGCTGTATTGGAAGATGTGTTCGGTGGAGAATGCGGGCGCGCAAATAGCCATCCTCCCGTCCGACCGTATCCTTTCTACAGTGCAATGTCATTTCGCCTGCAGTCAGCAAGCACTAGATCGCGGTTGCTGTGCATTCGGTAACATGAGGCTTACCATGTTACTCCCGCGGAATTCCTGCACTTGTGCCGTCGGATGATCCGCATCAAAGACGTTCATTCAACAATCGCCACGGAAACTTGGCTACTGAAGTTTAAACATTAAATTCCTTGAGTTTCATGCTTAAAGAAATATGAAAGACTGCACATAAGCCCACATTCATAGGCATAAGACTTGCAAGCACGGAAAAAGGGCGACGCACATTCGATTTCAATCCAAACCGTCCAATCAACCACACATGTGCCCCAGTGGCCTCGGGGCTCAGGCTACCATTTTTGGGCTCTTCAAAAGTGACTCATTAATTGACCGCCAGATGTACGGTTAGGATGGTTTCACGAGTTTGACATATCCAAAAATTTAACACGGTGGGCCCTACAAGCCAATGCCAGTATTTTTATATATCATTTGACAGTTACACGAGTTAATTCTTTTACTTAAAGATGGAGAGCGTGGCTAAACGATCCAGCGACGTCTCCGCTTGCCTACCAACGCTGTCTATCATACGTCAGCTAGACAATTACTGGTAATTGGTGCACAAAACAATTCTCAGCTTGGCCCCGGCTTCTACGAGTTGGAGGTACAATCAACCGAGAAATGGATCCAATCGAAATACCGAGATCGGGAAATACAACGCTTTCAGACAGTCTGAAACAAAGACAGCTGTGGCGATATACGGACAAGACATCCAGCGAAGACTCTGGTCCTTGACATGGCCCATGTTCAAGGCTTGCCAAATCGACATGGTTCTTCTGTAGGCGCTGTTTAGTCATTACGACCTACTATAGCCTATAACGTCGATCAGGATGCCTTTTTTCATACTAATGTCACTAGCTACAAAACCTGGTAGCCTGCTTCTACTGCTGTTGACCGTCCAAACAGCCATCGATGATGTAAAATGAAAGAGAAACAAATCATGTTACACCGAAACACAAAAACCCAACCTCACGATCTAAAGTATTCGACAAGCAGCATATTCCAATGCATCAGTCTCTCTTTGCGTCTCGGATATGGAACATGAGCTGCATAGTGATAACCATCCTACAGTTAGAATACTCAAGGAAGCAAGAATATCCCTATTCCAATCCAACCAATTACCAATCAAATGGAATGTCAAAGATACAATTCTTACCTTAGTGCCTACATAAAATGTCACGAAGATGCCACCAAGTACAGGTAGTCCTGTCGAGAGGAAAACGATCTTAATCTTAGAAATTTTCCTATAACGATAATTGAAAACAAACTGTTAAAAAGAGAGGAAATCTTAAATCATATACCATCATTCTTTAGCAATCTTGAAATCAACCAATTTATGCCAGAGGGTCCCATAACATAACCAACGAGGTTAGCCACCTGCAGAAGCACACAAGCATGATGATCAGTATTCTGCCAACACAAATGATTTTCATGGAGCCTTTCACAAGCTTAAATGCATGATTTGACAAAGAAGCACATTGTTTTAGACAAAAGTTCTCCCAATTCGTTGCCTTAAATGGAAGTTGCCATCAAATGTGCAACTTGATGTACGGGTGAGCACCTCCAGAGAAATAACAGCATCGAGGACACCAGCTTCCAGATTGGTTAGTGAGGCACGTGTGGGAGGGCTTGAAAATTTTCCACTAGCATTTTGGCATTATACTGTAATGTGGGGGATTTGGGAACAGGGAACATCAAATGTGAGTGAGTCAACTAAATAGAAAACCATTCAGGTGTTGGTAAACATAATCACAGGGCGACTATGGATAACATGACATCATAGCTACAACAGGCTTATGTTCCAATTCACAGCTGCAACCAATTTAAGATGCATCAATAAAGCAGCTAAAAATAATGAAGAAGCACATACCATAAGGCATGTAATTGTGATTGCCCCAGCAACTGCACTGAGTTCACGCAGAACAAACTCACGAGTAGCACTCTTAGCCTGATCATAAGAAACAAGAACTTTAAACACAAGACATAAGATATTAACTACCGTGCACAGCAGAACAAAAGATGGCCTCCAATAAGTATGTAAATCTTGCCCTTGGCAGAAGCCTCAAGCACTATGCATGTCCAATTTGCACCATACATCATTTGCAAAAGTGGGATATATAAATAAAAGAAGACTATGATCATCGTGTTAAGCCATGAAGAAAGTAGAACTAAATTTTCTTTTAAGTCATTATTTATTTCTTCCATGGTATTTTTATCTTCAAGAATCTTTGGGGCAATTCATCCAAAGGTCTTACATCCAACCTTGTTTTGATTTGCCAGATTCTGACAAGGTTCCAATCCTTAATTTAGTTGCAACTCCATCAAGCTCCCTCTTTTATTTCAGTATTAATCTTTGATAACCAAAAGGAAACCCAACCTTGCTTTGGAAGGAAGGGGCAAGTTGAACATTTTAACAATAGAAGACACATTATTGAGCAGACGTAAGAGCACCACTACCTTATGTGTGCTAACTGCTGACTTCACGACCACTTCAGGAATAAAAAAGAAGCATGTTAACCATGCCCATGAAAGAAGCTTCCTGATCCATGGCAAATAAAGAAGATTCAGGACTGGAAGGGAAATGAAGAACCTTGTTCGCTGAAATTTTGAGGAAAATTGACTACTTTGAATGATACATTCCAACGAAGAACAGAAAATTATATGCATGTAGCAAAAGGAGCTATGTGCAAGCAATACCATTCTAAATCATGCCATACTGCCACAAATGTGAATATGACCCAGACATTGAGAAGCTTTCTGTGAGAACCACCAAGAGGGATGTACATGTACCTTAAGAAAGAGAAAAAAATCATTAGTAGAACTCTTTTTAAAGAAAGGAACACTAAGGAATTAAATGATTGATTATCCAATGATATCCACGCCACCTTGGATTTTTAGTTTTTAAAAGTGAGGCCAATGGTTTACAACTTTATAATGCAGGCAAGATGTAGCCATTCTTGGATGTACGCATGCCCCAAATGCTTTGATAAGAAAATCCTTCCCATTTCAACATAACCTGAAAACTAAAGGTTGAAAAGAAAAATGCATTAACATGCATTTCTACTGACAGAAGCCACAACATTGGTTGTAATTGTTCTCCATAGGGCATGTCCTCATCCAAAATTCTGGAACCCTAAAGACAGAAGTTAAGAACAATGATCTGTAGGATCTGTTTAATAACTGATAAGCAGAGTATGATATGCATAACCATGTTTCAGGACCATTCCATGAAAAATTACAAGTAAAAGCTCATTAAGAACAACATGCAAAAGCCACACCTGACGAGCCATTTGTTAAAAGATGCATGCCAATTTTTCCAGAAGCTTTCCAAGTCATGGCAGTTATTGATGCACCTAGGCATATTCTCGGGAGTGTCAATGCCTGCCACCTATGATCATACCATAGGTAAGTTGTACATCCAAAATGAGAGTCCTTTCATAATAGTTATTTTTCACAAGCTAATAGGTCTTTAATGTATAAGTACATGCAATAAGGAAGGTAATAAAACTGATATTTATTTTCTTTTATACATGAGTTGTAGGCAATTGGAGGTAAAATCACTGCGATTAATAGAATCAAGATAAAATCAACTTAGTAGTATGCCCAACTGGACAAATGATGGAAATACAGCTCAGAAGGATTAATCGTGAGTCAAAATTCTGAAACAACATAAGATGAAGGTTGAGTTGGGGTCGAAGGGCCTAGAAACACATGAGGACAAGATGTGGGAGGACTTGGCATGAGGTGGTGACATGGGATATGAAAAGCTGGACAGTGACAAGAAAGGGTCTAGACAACAAATGAGGACAAGACATGGAAGGGACTTGGCATAAGGTGATGCCAGGGGATATGAAAAGCTGTACAATAGAAAGAAAGGGCCTAGACAACAATTGATGACGAGACACGGAAGGGACTTGGCATGAGGTGGTGACATGGATATAAAAAGCTGCACAATAACAAGATATATTCTTAGAATAACTGACTTAACAGGATTATCCAGCCTAGCACAAACAGTTGAGAGATGAACAGAAAGGCTATGACGTCAATGCTGGTGACAAAGATTCCTTTCCTAGACACTGATCCCTCTGAAGGGAGAGCCTTTTCATTTTATGACAAGCAGCCCAGTTCGATAGTGAAACAAATGGAACTGAAGCAGTAGCCCAAAACCACATTCCATTATGTCCCATACTCAACAAACTAGGAATCAAAATCCAAGTGATAAGACTAGCATTAGCTGACATCTAGCATTCTAAGAAACGTGTTAGTGCTTGTGGTCAGATTCTTCCAATCCATTTTCTGCAACTAGTGGAACAAGAGGCCATTGTAGACTAGCTGCCATGGCATATTCTGCATGATAAGAACTCAAAACCC
The DNA here is from genome assembly GCA_036873735.1 of Pouteria campechiana. NCBI lineage: Eukaryota > Viridiplantae > Streptophyta > Magnoliopsida > Ericales > Sapotaceae > Pouteria > Pouteria campechiana. The sequence goes on along the minus strand of JAYJMB010037941.1, from coordinate 28,000 downwards.
AAGTTCATTGAAAATTGTGATGAAGTCCTAAAATAGGTATCTCAGTTTGATGAATAGAGATACATCAGTGAGTGAGTGTAAACTACCAGGAAAAAAGACAAGTGTCCTCAAATATGTGGAACTGGAGAATAAATGTAGTGCAAATATCACGAAGAGAAACAGAATAAAAATCTGAGTTCATGAAAGTACATACTACATACCAATGACCAAAAACGAAAATAGCGCCAAATCAGGAAGAACTTTAACCACATGAAGTTCAAGACCTGCAGTGTCATAAAAGTAAACTGCAATTGAACCTATTCATTTAAGAACACTCAAGCATTCTAAAGAATGTTGCTTACTCCATATCCAATGATGAAGACCTCAAAAGGAGACAACTGTCGCCACAAACCACTGAGAAAAAAAGAATGATGAAACAAAAATGAAATTGCGACCATAATGTTGACTCAAAATCTAACTTTCCCCAGTTTAAATGTGGCTCACCTGATTGCAAATGCATTGTAACACAAGAAATGTGTTATAAGTTCCATGAGAAAAAGACTGAGAGCCCATCGAAAACCGTACAATGCAACTCTTCCAACAGAATAATTCTTCTGGGGCATGTCTAGCTGCAAAATCACAGAATTTGTTGGTGTGGAAATGGAAAGTATGATAAGAAATGAAAGGTCTAATCTAAAATCTCCTATTCACAGACATAAACCTAATTTACCAAAACAGATATTTGCATGGTTGGAGTTTGAAGTCATGAAGCTACTGAAATAACCTTAAAAGAGAGGAACTCCACTTGAAGGATTGTAAATTAGCCAGCCATTCACTGGAATAAACTGAAGAAAACAATGCCACATTCTGGAACTGGCAAGCGAAAAAGCCTAGCGATATAGGCTTCATTGAAGCACGTACACGCTCAAATTCTTATCAACAAACCGATGGATGTAAGTTTTCATTTACTAACCTTCAACTCATCAAAATAATGAATGAGACCAAGTCAAGAGACTAAAGACTCTTTATCAAGCAATTGCACTGAATGGCACTAGTGTCTTATGAACTTCAATATTGAGATAATGGAGGCCTTGCAGAAGGCAATGTCATTTTGAGGATGCCCTCAATGAAGAAATTTAAACTCACACAGGCAGCAAATGAACATAACCTCAAATGTTCACTCTCTATTAAAAAGGCAACGTTACCCCACTGCACCCAAATAAATATAATAGCATGCATAAGATCCTAACTAGACTTTCCACATAGACTCATCATCAATGTTATCTGGTGCTATAATCAGTTTGGTTGGGCAGCTGACATACCGGAGGATGAGGAGGAACCCGTTAGAACTTAGAACTATGAAGTTGAGTTGGGGCTCATAGAATGTTTAAGTTTATAAAGAACAAATATCCAGTTGGTCTAATTGTTGTACCAGCTGATGCTGATGGGATATCCACTGCAATGTCATTTGACCAACATCCTCACAAAATTTGCTTTCCCCTACATGTGAATTTCCTCTATCAAAATGAATCAACAAAGACACACACACACACAGGGTTTGGCTTCAAAACAAACAGTTGTCAGGGCTTCTTGGAGCAACTGACCCATCTGGTCGTTCAAAATGGGGGGCGAAATTTCAGCCCTTCATCCAATCGAGCTCTTTTCGCACCCCTCCCATAAGGAATCCATAATCTCCCCCAATGTCTTCCTCGCACGAGCAGAAAAATTCGAACGGCCTCTCCCTCTATCCACAACCGGTTGCTCAACCTTTGCAGACCCTCTCTCTCACCATGCTCATCCTAACAGCTAGGCATCCCATCTCACGCAGCTAGATTTTTTGTCATCTCTCCCTCTTCCACAACCGTTCGAGACCACTCTCCCCCTCTCTCATCTTGACAGTTAAGCCTCCCATCTCACACCCTTGCCATCAGCTCCCCCTCTTTCCATCTTCTTCCCGATTACCCCTGCCTTCCCATCTTCCCCAATTGGACAACAGACGGAAACTCATCTTCACGAACCGAATGGCCAATGGAAACTCATCTTCCTAATTCCCCCTACCTTCTCATCTTCCCGAACCAGATGTCCGATAGAAATCCATCTTCCCAATTCCTCCTGCCTTCCCATCTTCCCAAACCAAACAGTCGATGGAAACCCATCTTCCCAATTCATACTCTTATCATTGATCTCATACAACTGAACTTGAGCAAAACACTTTTTTATTTTTTTTAGGAATATGAAAAATGAAAGACACAGTGCAAAGAATCAACGATAACCTAAATCCACATCCTATGAGAACTAAAACAGAAAGAAATAACAAAAGCACAATGCAGAAAATCACACTAGTACTTCGAGCAAAACAAATGTCCTGTTAGGTTTTTGGAAAGAAGTTGAGTGTCGCGACATTGAAATCCAATGTCGTGGCAAGAAACTTGCTGCTTGAGTTGGGTTTTGGGGAAGAATTTGAGTGCTTGTAGTTGCAAAGAGGCCATCCTCGGGTCTTTTCATGTCCGCTATACACATTCAATCCATTTCCATGATACTGTGCAACTGCATACATGGAAGAAATTCGATTGACATTTTCTCAATAGCCTAATTTTTTTGTTGGTTGTGACCCACCCAACTATTTTTACCAGCCGAATTCTTGGTGTAGTGATTTCAAACGTTGCTTGTTGCATCCATGGCAGCTACGGGATAACAACTCACTAGCTTTTTTTTTTCTTTTTTCTCAAGGTATGCGTTTGAAATCGCGTAACTTTGCCTTTACAAGCGTACTTGAAGTTTATTCTACCTTTTATAAATACCACCGATGTTGCTGTCTGTTAGTAAATGACAATTACAATTAACAAAAATAGCTCATAAAACTCATAACATTTAATGAAATAAAAATTATAAAATTATAAAATTTAAATAAATCAAAAATAATTATAATAAAATGGATTATTTTATTTTATTTTTTATAAAAATGAAAAAAATAAATTTTGATTTTTACAATTTTAAGTTTTTAGAGATATTTTTGTCCATTGGCATCGACTTTAATATTGTTTATTAACTTAACAGCTATTTAGCTATTTCCTAATAGATTGAAATGATGGCTTATTGCGACATAACAAACCTCTATTTACGTTGTAAATATCAAAGTTAGGTAGGGCTCGATGCACAATTTGATCAAAACCGAGGGCCCCATGAAAATTACCCTCTTCTTCTGCATGCATACCGGCATCGGGTTGGGAAATAAATGCTTCCACCTGTCAAAAAACTAAAGTGTGATAATTAAACTGTCTCACACCAACAACTCATGAAGGTGTGAAGGCATGCTTTGCCACATGGGCAAGGTGGGTCACATTTACGGACAAACCTCAAATTATTAGCACGGATAACCGACACAGGTAAAAAGTTTTTTCCAATGCCACGACACTCGAATTCTTCCCAAAAACCCAACGCAACATTTGTTTTGCTCGAAGTACTAGCATGATTCTCTCCATCGTGCTTTTGTTATTTCTTTCTATTTTAGTTTTCATAGGATGCGAATTTAGGTTGTTGTTGATTCTCTGCATTACGTCTTTCGTTTTCCATATTCCTAAAAAAAAAAATGTTTTACTCAGGTTCAATTGTATGAGATCAATGATAAGTGTGAATTGAGAAGATGAGTTTCCGTCAGCCATCCAGTTCAAGAAGATGGGAAGGCAAGGGGAATAGAGAAGATGGGTTTCCGTCGGCTGTCCAGTTCGAGAAGATAGGAAGGCAAAGGGAATCGTGAAGATGGGTTTCTGTCGGCCATTCGGTTCGAGAAGATGGGAAGGCAAAGGGAATTAGGAAGATGGGTTTCCGTCGGCCATCTAATTCAGGGAGATAGGAAGGCAGGGGGAATTGAGAAGAAGATGGGAAGAGGGTCAGCTGATGGCAAGGGTGTGAGATGGGAGAGAAGAAGAGATGGTGAGAAATCCAGCCACTTTGATGGGAGGCCTGGCTGTCGAGATGAGCACGATGAGAAAGGGGGTCCACAAAGGTCAAGCAACTGGTTGTGGAGAGAGGGAGAGGCTATTCGAATATTTCTGCTCATGCGGAGAAAACACTGGGAGCGATCGTGGATTCCATATGGGAGGGGTGCGAAAAGAGCTAGGTTGGATGAATGGCTAAAATTTCGCCCGCCCATTTTGACCAGCAAGATGGGTCGGTTGCTCCAAGAAGCCCTGACAACCGGTTATTTTGAAGCTAAACCCATATATATATGCCTACATCATTCTTAATTTTTTGCTTCAATCGATTTTAAAAATCAAGATACTCATCTAAAGACAACAAGCACAACATTAAATAACTCAAGGATGAGCGACAAAGACATATCCTAATGTCAATACTCTCAAAATCTTAGCCAAAAAGAGAATGTGAAAAGTTCTAACAAAAAGCATGACTAAAATGAAAAGAGAATAATTTGAGTGCTGGCAGGTTGTTGAGATACTATAATTAGACACAATCACAGCTTTCTTAGAGAATATCAAAGCATAATAATTCAGGTAGCAGTTATTTGCACATGCATTTAAATTTTCATAACAATGCTTAGCAACATATTCTCATACAAATAATTACTCTTTGAAATATCACTACCTTTTCAACTTTAAGTTTGCTGGCAAGTACAATTTTGCCAATTAGAAACATCAAACATTATGTCTCAAGATATATATACAAAAGACTATCGCATGTATAGATGGATAAGAATATGGAGGCGATGAGGAATATTACTGAATGATGCATTGAAACATAAAAAACATGGTCATCCAAGAGAGCACTAACCTGAGATGCAAATGCATTGAAGCTTATGATTGGTCCAGCAATGTAAAGAGGAGCGTATACCAAATAACACAGGTACATGCTGAATGAGAATTTCTCAATATGAACGCCCCTCTCCTGAATGACAGCATGGCCAAGATTATTCCCACAGAAAATCTATAGCAGCTGACCATTGAAGATGCAATGAGGTACCTAAAAAGATTTTTAAAAAAATGATGTGAACAAAGAAATTTTGAAGCTTCTATTCATGAGGGAGCACCTGCAGAATGCAAATTCTCCAAGATTCTATCAGGACAGCATGATCAGTAAAACATTTAGTGCGATGGTAGCTTCTGATTGAACATTGGATTATATTGAATCACATTCTTGATATATTGCTAAGCTTTAATATTTCTGAATTATTAAGTTATTGCCCCAAAAATTAGTGAAAATAACCGGCATTCTCAAAACTAGATAAAAAATAAAGATGCAAATATGAATTTTCAAAAATAACTTCTTATGAATCTTTAAATTTTCAAAATTTACACACAGGTTAAAGATAATTGTATTCATCTTCCCAACATAACCCTAAGGATATTTTGTATTCCCCAATTTACCCATAAAACGTCTTGTGCTTACAAAACTTTCTGTTTTCCAAAAAACCCTATATGCTACCACTTGTGAGAAATGTATGCCCATGCTAGGGGCACCCCATTTACTTCACATGTGCACAGGCCCTCTCATGGTGTCCTGCACATGCACCTAGTGCATAGGGTTGACTTGCTCATGCCTCGCTCAGCCTCACATGTAATTGGTTCTGCACAACACTTTTGTGAAGGTTATGGGCCAATATTCTGTTTATGTGGCACTTACATGATAGGCCAGAAAATACTGCAGGTAGCACTATTCATGACATTATTTTCATGATGGGCCACATCAAACGCACATAATGGCCATGGTGAGACTAATACATTCACCTTGCTTTGTTGAACATGGACACGTATGTGCAATGTAAAACAAAATACAATCTAATGTAGATAGATTTTGTAGCCAAATAATTTATAACTTATGAAAACAATTTTATCATCTGTCCATTATTTCAGCATTCAAACTTCAGCTACAGAAAATGCAATTTAACAGCTGCAAGTCATTTACTTTAGTTGCCCCAAAAATCTTTACTTATTTGGTATAAGCTGTTTATCAGTCATCAACCAATAAGCTTCAAGTAAATCAAGCATAGTCCAAAGAAAAAAGAAGCCCTGTTAAGATTCAGCAGATTATTCCATTATAAGACCAAAAAACAAGAAGAAACCATAGACCATATTTAGACATGTTTCTCTCAATTCCATTTGGATGCCGATAAGAAAGGCAACATTTTCTAGTGAGAAAACAAAGTACTGCATCAACTTGATCCACATTAAAGCATGTAAAAGCCATCCAACAGGATGAGAACATTTGTAGGTTCTACATCTGCTGTCATCTTGATATCATCCGAAACAACGTCAAGAGATCATATCAGCTTTGGAAGGCATTTAAAAAAGCCAATAGACCCATAGAATTAGATTACATGAATCATACTAGTTTTGATCTTTAGGTAGATTATGGTCCCAAATCACCACATAAAACCAATGCATAAGCCACATCCTTGATAACTATTATATCAGCAAGGTTATATGCTAAATTGTTAGAACCCTTATATTTATCCTCTTATTACTGCCCCATGTCCCTGGAACAAAATCCTCTTTCTCCAGACTTTAGCACAGGATCTGCAGGATCTAAACTCTAGCCATGGAGAGAAACTCCATAACTAATTCTGTATTTAGAAAGAAATCAGATCCATAATTTCATCAAGCAATTATAATGCTACATTACCAAGAAAAAAGGAAGTAGTATCACTAATGGTACCTGTAAAGAAAGGTAACATCTCTTTCCAGAAGAACAAATGCGGCAACACTGGGTGTGTTTCTGAAACCACCACAAATACAAAGAGATGGCAAGGTTATTCGTTTCAAAGAAGCACCTGATGCTGATCCATTTAAGCTGTTCAAACCAACTTGATTCCCTTATTTGTTCAAATGGAAAAAACTTAAATATCATTTTAGAATGCATATATTCCTATCTTGGGTTTGAAAAAGTGAGCTTCAATTTTTTAAGAAGCTCTTTTTTTTTTCCAAGCAATTTGAAAAGCACATGGCCTTGCTTCCTTTCAGTCATTCAAACGGAAGCGATTCCCATATTTTTTACCGGAATCAATTAAAATACTGGCTATTATGGAGTAAACTAAGATCGAATTATTAACTAAATGCCACCATAGAGGGAATCTTCTCATGAAAGGCCTATGATTTAGCATCCATAGAAACTGAGAGTATCCATGATGACAAATGGAGCGGCAAATCTATTGAATTATGACATGCCATAAGGACTTCAAAGAAAGCAAATGCAGGAATGAACTGGGCAATTATTATACTTAGTACCTCTTCATCAAAACGAGATTCTTTATGTGCCCAATGGTAGTCATATCCAAAACTTATCATGCGCAGAATAACTGTCACACAGTTAAGGCCCATTAATAAGGAGACAAAATCTTTGATAGCATTCTCATGTGCAAATCTGTCATCCTCAAGGAAAAAATCTAATTAAAGAAATTAGTGAGTAAGCTCAACCAATCCCCAGACATATGTAATATCTGTACATCATTGAGCGATAACAAAAATGTAATAATGCAATAAATTCTACTGGGAAATGAGCATATGGGAGGATGACCAAAGTTACAATACTTAATCTGAATAAGCTGCATAGAGCGATAAATGAATGTGATGATGACCAATGCAAGTTGTTAAAATCTTACGATGTTAAACTATAAAGGCCAGTTGATGTGCTGTTAGTAAATGGCCATGAATAACCATCAAGTAATTTGAGAATTTCAGATTAGGTGATGCTTAAACTCTCCTTGTGTTTGTGATGGAAACTACACTTACCTTTTTGCATGAACAAACAGCATGTTCATGGCATGAATGAAACCAAAATGAGGATATTGAGATAGATGGATGGCAAAATACGGAAGCGAGTGACTTGGAAAAGATCCATGAGGACATTAATATAAAAGAAGACATTTTAAGACATGCGAATTTAACAAAGAATACAGTCATTGAACAAAGTCAAATGGAAAAAATATGATTTAATTAGCTGATCCAAACAGGTGAGATATGACTTAAAATGACATGGAGGGAGCAGTGGTAAGTAGACCACAAAAGAATGACCAAAGTTCCTGCAAACCAAGAAAAACATGAAAACATACCAAAGTTGAAGCAAATATGCCACCTAAAAGTACCACGATAATTGTCTAAGAAAGCCCAACTTTGCCTGTTCAGATGGAGCATGTGAAAAAGTCCAAGCATAAGAAAATATATTAAGCATGCAAACAAGAAAAGATTTCACCATATTAAATGTCTGAATAGCTTAAAATGATAACAAACCCAAATGTGGAGAAAGAATATCCTTCGCATATTCGATTCCAGACAAGAAAGAATATGTTGAACATCCAAATTAAGCATGAGAAATACGTTGATTTTGCAAATATCTGCATGAAAAAAACATATATATATATAAATTATCATAAGTGGAAAGATATGCTTTGAATTACATGTAAGAACCACAAAACCCTATAAGCACAAAAAGAACATTGGTCAATCTGTGAACAAATTCAGCAATGAACATTGAAGGCATGTTCAATGCCTAAAACTGAAAATATACACAAGTTGGTTGCAGAAACGCACCTTTGCAAAAACAAAGTTCATTGAAGCTATTAAGAAGATAAATATTACACTGCAATTTCATTGAAAACAAATGAATAAATAAATAAATCAACCAGAGCCCTGAAGAAGATGTCTAATGTACTTTTTTGTGATCAGAACACATACCAAGCACCATGAAGATACAACAGGTAACTCAAAGAAATCAGCAGCCAAATAACAGACATCCCTCTCCCTTTTAGATGAAATTGTGACCTCAAGAAAGTTGCCACTAGCATAAATATGGCCATAACAACAGTAAGAATTGGCAAGTTTCCACGGAAGTTCCTCCATTGGGAATCAGAAAGGTCCTGTGGCACAATGCAACATTCAATAGGCCAGCTAGGAAAAATAACTCACACACTACAATACACATTGCCTACACACACACACACACCCCCACAATACACATTGCCTACATTTTGTTAAGTTTCTTATGAAATATTTCACCACATTGTCTTCATGTGGTGTGCATGGATGAATTGAATTGCAAAGATTCGCTGTAAATCCTATAACGCATAAGAACTAGCAGCACATACTGATATTCATCCATACTCGTAAAGCTAGCTAGTAAAATTCAAATTGAGCCAGCCCCATGAAATCAATCATTCCCAATTGAAGTGAGTAAAACAACCCTTCGATGTGAGAAAAAAAGTGCCGTCATTAATGATGATAGGCGCGGTTCCATAATCATTCCATTTTCCAGCTTGATTCGTCTAGATTACTACTGACAATGGCCAATCCAATTCAAGCAATTACAGTTCACTCGCAGGAGACAGAACAACTATTTTAGTCCAATTCAATAGTCCATCCAGATGTGGCCTGAATCATCGGCTTAATCAAGTAAAGATCAACACAAGAAAGTGACTGTGTTTGAATTCAACAATTGCAATTAAATCGAGCAGAGGACATACATTCAGCCGATTCCACATCCATCCGCGCCGAAGGCCGGGGAGCTTTCTGGAGTGTTCTGGAAACAAGCAGCGCACGTGAGAGGAGAAGAGCAGCAAAAGTTGAACCAGGCGAAAACTGAGTTGGGATTACCATTGGCGAGTTTGAGTGATCGGTCGATGACGAGAGCGTAGAAGCAGATCGCGTAGAAGACGAGAGAGTGGAGCTCTGATCGCTTCCACGAGCTTCTGCTGCTGCTGCCCCTCATCTCTAGATAGCAGATTTCATCGGTTGATCGACGGCTCTGCGGCTGCTGCTGCGACGGAGAGAAGCACGCCAGAAAATGGGCTATTGGGCTTCGTCTTGGAAAAAGTAGTGCGCATACGCAGTTAAAAATCACAAAAAGCTCGTGTCCAAGCAGCTAGGTTCGTTTAAAGTGTGCCCATCGGATGTGGGTGGGCCTTTGGATCAATGCTCTTTCTTAGATGAATCTAGTCAGCCGCCGGAAAAATCCTGAAATTTGGCATTTACGAATGGATTTTTTTTTCAAATTTACCTGCTACTTAGATCTTGTGCCCATCGGATGTGGGCCTTTGGATCAATGCTCTTTCTTGGATGAATCTAGTCAGCCGCTGGAAAAATCCTGAAATTTGGCATTTAAGAATGGATCTTTTTTTTCAAATTTACCTGTTACTTAGATCTTCTCATAAATAAATTTTCTGATATTTATCAGAAAATATCGTAAACTGCACTTGAAATATCAGAAAATAAAAAAAATAAATTTGGGACAAAATCACGTGTGCGTCTAGCCATTCAAAGGGACACTAGATCGGCGTTGGGCATTCGACGACAGGTCCAATTTTTAGTCATTCTATACAAAATCCAAACTCTTGGGGCAAAAACAAAAAATCTCATATTGGTGGCCATAACCACGATTTTATTTTAGATTATAGTCATAAAATTATATAAAATCTTATGCGAATTCCATGGCCACAGGGAACATCGGTAAAATGACACAACCGCCCAGGTTTCACCAACGGTTTTGGTAGACGTGGCTTGGAACTCTCGGTCCGCATTAGCTACGCCTAATGCCAATTTACGCGGTGGTTGGGTGGTCTCTGTGCCACAATTAATTCGTGGTCCTCTGGGGCCCGTGGGTCGTGTCGTCAACCCGCCAAAACGACAAACAGTAGCGGGGCGGAAATGACCTACACGTCCTACAAAGTACAAACATTCACATAGCGTGCCTAAAAACTGAGAAATTGATGCAATCGAACTATCGAAGAAGCTTGCCGATGAGCCGAAATTTGCATGGCTCCCATGTTCTCCAGATGAGTGTCTACAGTCGATTCTGGTGGACGATTACCATCACTTCTGCCGAGCATTCACGTTTCAGTCTATTAGCGCCGGGAGCTCGGTTGTCCTGGATATGTGCAGACGTGGCCTACCTATCTGTTGCTTATCCAAATCCCACGGCGATGCGGCGTCGGAGCATATCCATTTCAACTCTTCTTCTATGATGCGACCCGCATGGCCGCATCTAGAATTCGTCAGAACAGCAGCTCGAATTTCAAAGCCGCGTGGAAGTAAATCGTCTTTGAGACGCAACAGCATTCAATTTCAAGAAAAGACATTTTCTCGCAGAATTAAGGAAGAAAAATACGAGTAGGGCCTGTTTGGCCTGGCGTCGTAGGAGTGTATTCTGGGAGTGTAAATGCACTTTTTGCAGCTAAAACGTAATTCTACAGTATTTGGCTTAAATATGAAAATACACTTTTCAAACC
>JAYJMB010037941.1:0-16691 GCA_036873735.1 Pouteria campechiana | reverse complement strand
CCTGTCAACGTACCCTTGTGCCAGGCTTTTTATCGTTGTTGTGATAGGCTTTTTATCGTTGTGTTGCATGAGTCTTTAATGCTCCTTTGCTTCTTTTTCAACAACTGTTTTAAAATCAACCCAAACCCAAGTTACTATTTTATAACATTTCTACATCTTTGCTCTTTCTATTGGCGGTTTTATCCTTTTATCATTGCTCAGAATTTTATATGAAAGTTATTTTTTTTTTACCTTTATTCCGAGCATTTCTATTTTATTTTTCTTTCATTACCTCAGTGACATCGCTTGTTTTTTTTTTATATCTTTTTTATGAATCTTTTTTAAATCAAGCCAAGAGCCTGTTTGAATAAGGGTGACATAGTATTATATAAATGGCAAGAAAAATTGATACCAGCGAGATAATTGCATGAGATTTGCAGGACAACAGCGAAAAAGATTTGATCTGTCGTGGAATAAAAGATAGACTTTGAGTTGGAAAAAAAATGCAATGATTAACACAAAAGAAAAGTTTGATTACATGCAAAACAAAAAACTATGAATCATCGAGAAGGGTTTGCATTAAGGTTGTTTACATGATCAAATTGCATTTATCACTGTATAATTTTGCTTTTCGAATGCTCATCTTTGAAATTTGTTTTGTCTTACAAAAATATTTTGAGGTTAGAGTCCATCAATTTAATGACATTAAATCAATAAACAGTGTTAAATTTGGGGCCAATTAATGGAAATGCTCTTAATAAATTGTAAACATATATTTTAAACAAATATTTTTTATAAAAAATAAAAAGATTTTTCTATTTTATTACAACTATTTTTAATTTATGTTTTATTTTTAGTTATTTATTTAAATTTTATATTATGTTTATAATTTATGTATTTTCATTGAAAATACATTTACAAGTAGCAAAGTTACCTGCTGACATATATGACTATGCAAAACTGAAAGAACACTTGTACCAACAATTGTTCATATTAAAGTGTGTAATAAAAAGTTAAAATAATATGGATAAATGATTAAAGGGTAAAAAATATATAATAATTAATTTAAAACATGAACAGTAATTAAAATGTATAATATGTTTGCTAATACCCTGTTCGATGAGAGTGTGTAATAAGGTATGTAATAGAGGACATATAGTGGACATGTAGTGATTAAACATGCTAACACAACAGTTGTTTAGATGACATACATGATTACGCAAAACTGAAAGCGTGTAATAAAAGTTAACAAGATGATTAAAAGAACATGGATAAATGATTAAAGGGCAGAGAGTATGTATAATAAATATTTTAAAATGTGAACAATAATTAAAATGTATAATATATTTGCTAATACCTTATTTGATAGAGTGAGTAATAAGGTGTGCAATAGAGTACGGGCCTGTTTGGCCTGGCATTTTGGGAGTGTAAAAGCGCTTTTTTCAGCCAAAACACGATTTTGCAGTGTTTGGCTGAAATATGAAAATGCGCTTTTCAAACCATAAAAGCCGGAATATGGCTTTTACACGGAAGCTCGGATTTGGAGCTTTTTTCAAAAGCTCTTCGTGCAAACGCGCTTCCTATAAGTGCTTAAAAGCCACTGTCAGGCCAAACAGGCCCTACATATAGTGGACATGTAGTGATTACACATTCTAAGACAGCAGTTGTGTATTTTAATTACCACAATAAATATATTTTCTAATCATCATTTATATTCTTAACCATTTTTACTTATTTTTATTAAAAAATTTAATATTGTTGATGTAATTCCCCGTTAGGTACCTTTTTATAATACACTAAGTCCAAATAAATCCTCTGACAGCCATCCGAGTATGTAGCATTAAATTACCTAACGACGTTCTCCCGGGGACCGACCATTCCGCGCCTCTTCACGTGAGACGCAAGAGCATGGGACTCGTGAAGCTCGTGGCATTCTTTCTAATTGCTTGCATTCTACACCTTTCGGTAAAGCCGTATGAATTCACCTACACAATGCCGGGAGTCAACTCAGGATGGTTTGATTCAATCCGAACCGTATTTTCAAGCATCAACTCAACTTTAGCTAAATTATCGTAAAATCGGATTGAGTGCCGGCTGAATTGAAGTTAACTATTAAAGTTGAAAATTCGAGTTGATAATTTTGATCGGGATAATTTTTTAGTTTAAATAAATAATTTATGTTAATTATGCCATAAAAAATATGGAAAAAATTATTTCCAACAATAAAATGTGAGAAAATATGTGGGGGAACGAGTGAGCATGTGTAAAGGCCAAAATATTTTATGAATAAATTTAAATATACCTACACTTTAGTGTGCCTGTAAATTTTTAAAACTTATTTCTGGTCAGTCAAAATACAGGTATTATTTGTCTGCACTCTTTTGACAATTCTCTCAAAAGATATGTCATTCGGCGAAGTGAACGGTCGAGATTCGAGAATACCATCCGCGGCTGCAATCGTTCCAGGAATCTATTCAGTTTCCCTTTCTCTGACGTGGCAACGCCCCGTCCTTTCGCTCCCATTTCGAACCGGGAATTCACGTCAGAAGCGCGTGAGATCTGGACCGTTTAGTAGATGGGCAAAGCAGGAAACGAGGTTTGATTGTTACCAAAAAAAAATAAAAATTGTAGCCTGGTGCAGCCAACTAGGGATTTGTTCATCAACGGTCGGGATAGTGAATAAAGTGCATCCAACGGTCTGGATTTCTGGTGAGATCAACTGCCGCTATCAGTGAACCGCGAAAATCCGGCGTGGAAAGCGTTTTTGTCATTTGTTTGGTTGAAGACAAGCAAGAAGATGATATATTCTGTTATTTTCATTATAGTTCGTCCAGTGTGAATTTTCTATTCGCCAAACCCTAATAATTTATCTTTTTTTATCATTATTTACATTCCTAGTCATTATCTACATTTTTCTATCCATAATAAATATTTATATTATTTTAATTCCCTGTACTTAATTTTCCCTTTGTCTCTGTTGGTCTCCTTTTTTCCCAAGCAAGTATTTTATAACAAAACGTGTTTTAAGCTTCTCCCCATCAAACACTTCATAAGAAAATATATTTTAAGGCAAGGCCCGCTGAGATATAGTAAACGAGAAAAGGAAAACTTCCTTTTCTCATCTTATACTGGATAAAATGTCTACTAATCGTGTCAATATTATATTTTTCATAATTAGAAATATCTTTTATCTATTAATTCTATCCTTGTTTAATATTTCATTCATATTGTCAACATTTTTACTTTTTTATTTTTGTCATAGATTTCATCCATCAAAGGGGTCTTTAATTAAAAAAAATAAATTGACCGAATGTCCCTTAAAATTAGAGGTTTAAGTCGGGTGGGTTCGGTGTGAGTTTGAGCTCTTTTCCCAACTATAATCTTAACCATCACTTTCATAATATTTTTTTAACCTTAAACCTAACTCTAAATATGTGGATTGACTTCGGATTCAGGTTTGGGCTAAAGGACATTTTTTTTAAATAAAAATACACTTGGCGTATATTTGTCATGCTTCTTAATTATTTTTTTCTTTGCCTTAAGTAATAGTATCATCCTTTTATTAAATGACTGTTGGTCATCTAAAATGCCTATTCCTTTGTTGAATAAAGTCAAAACCCTTTGAAAAAAAATAAATAATAGTATTGGAAGATGAGGGTATCTCATGATTAATGGTTTGATCGTGATCTTAATTTCATTAGATTATAATTTATTATAGAATGTTGTTATTATATTATTTATTTAGATTTATTTTCATCAATTAAATGATTTTCTATAAGTCATATTTCTACTTAAAGGTTGTTATAAACAATGCTACTCAAGAGACAGATAATCAAATTTGAGAGACCATGCGCATATATATATATATATATATATATATATATATATATATATTCTAGCGTCTATTTTCAATTGGCCTTGAGGTATAATTTTGAGTATTTTTAGTACATGTGATTTATAATATTCTTTGATTATATTTGGGAATTTTTTTACCTTTATCTCAAACAACAAAAGATACTGTGCTTACGTAAATATATATCATTATTATTGGGGCATATTTTTTATTTTTTTATTTTTAATGAAGAGGTATAAGTTCTGGTTTGGATGGGTTGCTGGATCCCCTTCCTACCCCTTTTCCAAACTAGGTGTGAGTTAAGTTTGAAAAATATCTTTCCAACCGTGCCTAAAATCTGAGTTCGGGCAACAAAATTTGAGTTGAATTCCCACGACTTCACCCTACTTAAAGTTATAATATCTGAAAGTGTCAGGCAAAATGTCTCGTGATATCCGAGTCACCACGAGTCCCTCGTGTCGATAATTTCCAATTCCCTTGCATTTTTGTTCGGATCTTTCATTTTACTGGTTTCTTAGTTCACCGCTGCGCTTGCTTTACGGCGCATTGTCCACGAAATCCCTCAATCGCATGAAATTTCCTCCAGACTGTCCGAATTTCATTATAATGCCGTGTATGATCCGAGTGATTACAATTACAAAATAATCCTAACCATCAAATAGAAATTATAAAAGCAGTTTAATGCTAGTAAAGAAATCAAAGGTCCGAAAATTCGTCAAAAAGGATTTACAGGGAAATATCTGCTAGATAACGTTTATCTAGAATCATGGGACCCACAATCCTACAATGCAGATTATTTCCGTACACGCCACATGTCCTATAAAATGGGCGACAAAGTGGTGGTTAACCATCACTGAGTCCTCTGTTCCCTGCATGAAGAGCGACAGCTCTCGGACGAGTGGTCGAAGCATGTAGTTCTCCTTCCCCCTGGCAATTGTTCCACGTCTCCTATTTTGGAAGTCACTGCCCGTCCCAGTCACAACCCGCCCCTCAAAAGCTAAAGCTCTCCCTCGAGGAAGGGAAGAAAACAAGAGGAAGGAGAGGAGCCGAGAAGAATAGATGGAGAATGGCGGAGGGAAGCAGCGGTGGAATCTCCGGCCGAGTGCTAAGCTCGCGTCGCCGTCGCAGATCACCATCCGTGCGATCCTGGACACCGTTATGAGCCACATCGACGATCGAGATGAGAGGAGCAGGATTCCACTCGGCCACGGAGATCCATCCGCATTCCCCTGCTTCCATACCTCCTCGGTCGCCGAGGAGGCTGTCATCTCAGCCGTCCGATCGTCCAAGTACAACTGCTACTCTCCATCCGTCGGGACTCTCCCAGCCAGAAAGTAAGGATAACAAGAAAATCTAGCTTTTTCGGTAACTTCAAAAGAAAAAAAAAAAAACAAGAACGTTTTTTCTCCTCTTTTTGGTTAGAATGGCATATGCGGCCGTTATCTCGTAACTATCCATTCTATTGCTTGTTCTTTGATAATTCGCGATTATCAATGGTTGTTGTTCTATTTATTTCTTCTTCTTCTCTTTCTTTTTTCTTTTTCATTTTTTTGTAATTTCATTTCATTTGGTAGCGTAATGCTGTCGTCCATTCTAATAAGAAAGTATTTACGAGTTTAAAATGGTATTTGCAATCGAATTCGTTTATGATTTGCATCATTCGAATGAACTTTCATATGCATAGACGAAATAAAATCTCCCACGCAATCGAAGAAAGAGATTGACACACACAAGGGGGACCCACAGAACTTTACTTTATGAATAGCATAGATATCTGAGTTCAGGAGAAGGGTTACGCTTCAAAGCTGAGGTGCACTATTCTGTGTGGGATTGCAAACCCCTGTGTTTCCTCACTCCCCTGTAATTAGCCCATTGACTTGGAATTGCCACTGAGACATTTTTCTGACTTACCTACCAAACATAGAAGAATAGTCAAAAGCAAATCAATCATTGATGTAATATGTTCATCACTATCTTCAGTTAGATTTTATAATTTTGCGTCACAGAAAGTAATTTTTTGTTTCTTTTTGGATTTTATGTGTGGGGAAGGGCTATTGCAGAGTACCTTTCTCAAGATCTTCCCCGCAAGGTCTTTCCAGAGGATGTTTTTGTGACACTCGGGTGCATACATGCAATTGAGATCACCATGGCAGTCCTGGCCTACCCTGGTGCAAACATCCTGCTACCCAGGCCAGGTTTCCCACTCTATGAGGCCCGAGCAGATTTCAGTGGCATTGAAAGCCGGCATTTTGACCTCCTTCCAGATCGCGGTTGGGAGGTTGATCTTGATGCTGTCGAAGCTCTGGCTGATGAGAACACAGTTGGAATTGTTGTCATAAATCCTGGCAATCCAAGTGGGAGTGTCTTCAGCTATCAGCACTTGGCTAAGGTGGGAGTTACTTAATTGCCTTTGTTTCAGTTCTCTTCTTGAAGGAATTACATAGCGAGTAAAGCTAATTTGCAGTCATATATTGGATATAGATTGCCGAGACTGCTAAGAAGCTCGGAATTATTGTCATCGCGGATGAAGTTTATGGTCATCTCACATTTGGTAGTAACCCTTTTGTACCAATGGGAACGTTCAGATCAGTTGTTCCAGTGCTTACACTGGGTTCCATATCAAAGAGGTGGATTGTTCCTGGATGGCGGCTTGGTTGGCTTGTGGCGAATGATTCCCATGGCGTCCTGAAAGAGGCCAAGGTGATTCACATAGCACCCGGACCTTAATTGGCGTCACTTCAAAAGAGTTTCATTTTGTCATTTATGCAAGGTGGATGTGTTAATAAGATAAAATTACACTTGTGAACTGTTAAGGGTATATGCATCTGGATAGATATTCTAGCATCTTGGCAAATCTCAAGTCTCGAAGAGTCGAAGTGATCCCACCCAGTGAAACAACTTGCATTGCTGGGACTCATTTGACATCCAATTGACCTATTTATAAGCACCAAGTTTTTAGGAGCACTATAAGAAAATCAAGTGTTTTTAAAATCGAACTCATGGAGCTTTTGATTCATGCTGACATAACTGTTCTATTTTCTCAGATCATCAATTCCATTATAAGCTATCTCAATGTCTGTTCAGATCCTGTTACCTTCATCCAGGTTTGTACTTATAGCTGTTTATCTTGACCACAGAAATACCAGCTTACGTTCAACTTAATTAAGGATTCTCAAACTAGTATGGCTAATGCGGCTAAGAGATACTTACTGGAACCTGATCCCAAAATAGTAATTTTTTCAATCTTGTGCAGAGAGAGAGAGAGAGAGAGAGAGAGAGAGAGAGAGAGAGAGGGGGCCTACGGTCATTCTGAGTAGGAAAATAAACAATAATCTCAGTTAGAGCTACACAAACCACAAGCACCAATCCATTGAAGTCACTGTTATGGGAATTGGCATAATCAGAAAAACTTCAAGGCACCATGTTTTTTTTTTCCTTCCATCAATTGCCAATTTTTCATTGCATTGTCTATGAATTCTTCTGTTTCAGGGTGCAATTCCTGAAATTCTTGGCAAGACTGGAGATGATTTCTTTGACAATACCATTGGTATACTGAAGCAAACAGTAGATATATGTTATAACCAATTAAAGGAAATTAGTAGCATTACTTGCCCGCATAAACCAGAGGGATCCATGTTTGTAATGGTGAGTTAAAAACAGTTTTAAATCTCGTGTACGTTTCAAAATGCACAATTGATTGGAGACATACAAGTATTTCCAATGCAGGTAAAGCTGAATTTATCACATTTAGAGGACATTTATGATGATGTAGACTTCTGCTGCAAACTGGCCAAGGAGGAATCAGTAATCATTCTTCCAGGTGACTTCACAACTCAGTATCACTAGTAAGGTAGTCAGAATGTTTGTTAGGGTACTCCCAAATATTTTCCAAAAAGGAGAAGAGGAAAAAGGTAAAAAAAAGTCAAACAAAGACATGATGATTCTTCCAAGTTTATGCTTAGTGTTTTTAAGGTAAAAAGGTTTGCAAATGCCGGAAACAGTCGGGTCAGCAGCAATTTTATGTTCCGTGCCCAGTTACAGCAACATGCATGTTCTAATTGATTCACTTGATACCTTGTTGAAATGAACTTATTTCAGTAGACATGATCAATTATTTCATTTTTTATGCATCCCGCCCTTTGTTTCTGGTTCTTTCTGGCAGTTCAGCCTCTAGAAAGGTGCTTCCAAGTTCAGACAAAAATATATAATGTTGCCTCAAAAAGTGCAGTCCAAATAGCCTTGTAGTCCTCTGTCTTGTAATATGTAATATTGCCTCAAAAAGTGCAGTCCAAATAACCTTGTAGTCCTGTGTCTTGTAATATGTAATATTGCCTCAAAAACTACAAGCTGATGACATTATGCAACCAAACCCACTGTGAAAAAAGCCCCATTTTGCTGAACTTTGCAGTATGTCACCTGGCGGAGGAAGCACAATCGATTTTATATTCCTACAGGGAGTTGTCCAAGGCCTAAATTTCTACGCGGAAATTTACTATACTGATTTACTACTGACAGAAAGCGTCCTTAATCAGGACAAGCTATTTAGGTAATAAATGAAGTTTTCTTCCAAGGCACATTGCTAAACTAACTACCCTGTTATCTGAGGCTTTCAGCAGCACGGAAAATGAAATGGTGTCACCTTAGCATTAGCAGATGAGGATTATGTGAAGGAAAGTGACGGAGGTTTTCATTTCTTTCAGGGTGCGCTGTTGGATTGAGAAATTGGCTTCGCATCACATTTGCTACAGACCCAGCTTCACTCGAAGAAGGACTAGGGAGATTGAAGTCCTTCTGCGAGAGGCACATGAAGAAATGATGAAAAAGATTTATTATAGGAGAATAAGAAGAACGAGAGATTTGATCCCGAAACGTTTGATGAGAAATGGTGATCAGCAACTGCCCCCCTTCCTCACCCTATTCTTGTACTCACAGTCGGCTTTTGATGTATTTATTCATTCGAGAGAAGGATCCTGATAGAAAGCCACTAAGTCGATGATCATTATCTATCAGAAAAATGGCCTTAAACAAGTCCTCAGCTCAAAGTTGCATCCTATGACTCCAATGTTTTGTACTTAATTGTTATCGTTAAGCTTAAACAATATGTCTGTCGATCTAAAATTACAGAATATTGAATAGTTGTTACAGTTAAGCGTAAACAATATATCTGTCGATCTAAAATTACAGAATATTGAAAAGCTGTTATCGCTAAGCTTAAACAATGTCTGTTGATCTAAAATTACAGAATATTGAATAAGTGCCAACGACGACAACATATTGCAATTTTCACAGTGGGATGGATGGTAAATGAAGATATGTTTTTCCAGAGACATGGATCCACTAAAAAAGTGAATTAACCCTGAATAAATGGATATTTGTCTTTTATGCTGATGTGTAAAAGTTTGAATGTTTGATTGTTGACTTTTTAACCATCCGATGTGTTGGATTGCCAAAATGACGCGTCAAATTAACCATCCATTGTAGACCGAACCATTAACTTGATGACCATGGATTTTGATATTCTAAAGACTTATTTATTATTTTAATCTTAGCAACCTATATAGTTAGAATGGTTGGAATTACGGTCGATTAAAGCAGATCAAGGGTTCACTTTGGATCATGAGACTTACAAGAGGATAAGCTCTAACCCTTTTCCTCTCTTACGTGCATAAGACGCTATGTACGTTATGTCAAACGCATGCAACGTTTGGTATGAATATCATTGTGTATGATAGTGAAGGTTGTTGACCATTAGAAATATGAGATTCCATCAAATTTATTTATTTTTGGGCATTAAATTTTGCATGCATAAGATTTAGTAGATCCCACAGGATGGAATGTATGTCATAATCATCAAAAGATTAGAATTTCCTACTATTAAAAAATTAGAAGATTAGTAAACAAATAGAAAAATTAAAAAATTCTCTAATGGAACGCACATCCCAGCTCCTCGTGGGTAACTAAGAGAGGATGATAGGTTGGCCCTAACCAATCCCAGCATCTCTGCTCAGCTCAACGTCATTCAGGTAAGCATGAACGTATAGGCCTACTAGCCAAGCTGCCAAGCTAGACTCAGACAGATGGGCCCAGAAAGTGATGGCAGACGGCATGGCGACCGATTGTGGTCAACGCGTCCAACGGCCAAGGCCCATGTGTGCTGGCGGATCCAGCAAGGTGAGAAACACTGGCGAAGGCCCAGGCACGTCAGTGGCTACGGTAGTTTGCCACACAGATGATCGGATTTTGTTGTTTATGGATTCCATAATCTCTGGTTTGGATGATTAGATAGTTAATTTTAGGGTTTTTGAATATTCTAGATTCACTGAAAGGATCATATTATCCAAATGGTGGTCAGATCATTATATTTAATTAAACAATATTAAATAAATGAGATTTATCTTCTTAGATTCAATGTTATGCTCTGTTAAATGGGTTAGGATATGATTTGAGATGTTATGCTTAATAGATGTTTATGTACATTGGGTTAAATTCTCTAGATTGATTGAACAACAATGAAAGAATGATATTTATCTCCTTGAATATGATGTTGTAGTCTGCCAAACCAATCATAATATGATTTTAAATATTATACTTAATAGATGTTTATGTACATTAGGTTAGATTGTCAAGATGATGGCCATATTATGAAGTATGGTTGAATAACAATGAAGGATGCCATTTACTTATTATTTAGATTCTATGCCGTGGTATGCTAAACCTTTGCGGATAGAACTGTGCCTAGTAGATATTTATGTACATTAGGTTAAATGATTAAATAATTAAAATATTTTGTATGATTTAGTACATATTGTAGATTTGCTTTTGACACATGTGCTATGTATATTTCATTCTTTTCATCAAGTTTTTATAATTCACCCTTTTATTAGTTATTTTTTTAGAAGATGTCACTCATTAAGAGCATTAAATCATGGAACTTGATAGATGTTACCATTTCAGAGAATATTGAAGATATTTGTTTTATTTTCTAATGTCTTAGGCTTTTGTAAGACTTGAGCCTTGAGATTTAGTATATATCATTCATTTATGAATTATAAATGATTTTCTTTTATTTGAGATTCTTGTGATTGCTTTTCTTTGATTACGCAGTATTTAAAGTGTGATAGATACCGAGAGACTCATCCCTGGATTTTGGGATTCAATTTAATTTTGTTGATTTTCGGTTTATGCTGTTTTTGTGTCCGGTGGTGACAAAAGGAATAGAGATCTGTATATCTAATCCAAGCGTCGCGTCCACTTGGAACTCCTAAACCTCGCACGTTCACCAAATTTTAAGGAATTCTTGGTTGCGTGTGCCTATACTCCATCTGTACTTCAGCAGCCGAAAATCTCCCAAATTTTCAAGGCTGCAGGAAATACTACAATTGCTCGTTTCACTGCAGAAATTTCACTCATGATTTTTATTCCTGAAAATTGTATCGGCAACGCTGGTCACAGGACAAATGCTCATATATACCAACTGATACTACGAAATGTGGTATTTGGAAAAAGAAATGGAAAAAGTAGAAAAATTAAAATATGATAAATATAAAAAGTAAAAGAAAATGATGTTAGCCAAGGCAAATAGGATAGTGTTTACGATGAGACAAGATATGATTAATGATATAAAATATAGATAATAAGAGGTTGTAGAGGTAAAAAGAGTGGAAAACAGGAGGTGATAATTTTAGCGGCGGCACACGTGATGTTAGAAAAAAATGAATCAAGATGAAACAAACATATATATATTTTTAATTCCCATCGTTTGCAGAAGAATTGGTCTCCACGAACGGTGGGGATCTTCCAATAGTCAGGTCCTCGCGTCGGATTCAGACGCATCAGATACGCTGGCAGCATTCAGCACTCGGTCGCATCAGATACGCAAGCAGGCAGGCCCGTACGTCTCAAAAAGTAAGCAAAAACTCCACTGCTAAAGCTAATCCATTAGCAAGCCCCCAACTCGGCATGCCTAAAATGGGTCATCCACAGACCTTGTTTTTTCTGAATATTTGTAACTTCGATACATAAATAAACTTGGACCTCTTTCGTCGTAGCCGCCCACTGAATACAATTAGTAATAAGAAATTTCCGCTTTTGTTTCAGTATCATCTGTCGCAGACCGCGAGAGCATCATTTTTTTCTGCTTTCCATGTGAGGTCCTGTAGGCTAAAAGTCGAAGCTCGGGACAAACCCGTCCTCCCCCCGATTCTACAAAAGCTCCCCCTCCTTACTTCCCTTCCGTGAAAAGCTTTGAGCAACCTGTCGAACAGAAATCGGGCGCTATCTTTTCGCCCCAGTGTATCTGCTGTTGCTTTTCCACTTGGTCTCGTCTTTCTTTTCCAATCCGTTTTTCCCCGCACGTCAGGAAAATCATCAAAGAAGAGAAAGGACGACAGCATTTATCTCTTTCCGATCTGACTGTATCTTTGTTTGCTTCGGAGGTTAGACGATGCCGATGACCGAAGTCAAAGGCGCAAGCGATGCCTGCCGCGTTCCTGTTTTCTCGTCAGCTGAGGTAGAGGAGAAACAAGATATTTAAATCTGGCAATTGCCTGCTTCGTTTTGGCTTCTCTGTTTTTCTGTCTCCTCTATTGTTTGAAAGTTGGAATTTTTTGTTTGAAAGGTCACTCGTCGGTAGCGATAGTTAATTTGATGTGAATGAGATTGATTTTGAATTATTGAAGAATAGCATGCAAAACAGACCTCGTTTTTGTTTTTTTTTATCAGAACCAGGCATGGATTCTGTATTTCTAGCGGTGATGGAATATCATCTGTCTTCTGCTGACCCAAAACACGATCATTGCTGTTTGTTTGTTTGTTTTTTCCTGACAGCCTCATCTAAACTTCGTCTCTCACAATTTTACAATTTTAGGTCATTGAAAAGCTTCAAGAGAGATGCGGTTCAGGGAAACAACCTTATCCAGCAATGTATTCTAGCATAGTTGGTGGAATTACTCTCGATCCGGCGCTCATGGTCATTCCTATAGATGATCACATGGTTCACAGGGGACATGGTGTCTTCGATACTGCCACGATCCTTGACGGGTAGGGGAGAAGATTTCCACTTCTGCAATCTTCATGTTTTAATTTGCATTTCCATCCTCGTAGTCTCAATGTTTTAGGTTGGCATCTATCAATATAAAGTTACAGAAACAAAGATAAAGGTTCCTCAGGATCTTTAGGCGAGAGTATTTGAAATTTTGCTTTGCCTACTACAAAATTATGACAACTTAATTTATGGAGCTGTTTTTTCACGTTTAGTTCAGCAGTAGCACATTTCTGAATCCCAATTTGGCTTCCATGGTAGAAACTATTGCAAGCATATAGGGCATTCATAAGAAATTGCTAGAATCATGCTTCTTTTCTAAGAATTTGAAACATATAGCGATATTTAAAAGTGGCATCTTGCTAAAAAACATTGCATCTTGTTTTTGCTAACTGTGGCTTGAATCATCCACTACAGATACTTGTATGAGCTGGACGCCCATCTAGATCGATTCCTAAGATCTGCCTCGAATGCGAAGATCACTTCTCCTTTCCCTCGCTCGACTTTGAGAGGCATTCTCATCCAGTTAACAGCAGCATCACAGTGCAAGAAAGGCACACTGAGGTACTGGCTAAGTTCAGGACCAGGGGATTTCTTGCTGTCACCTGCTGGTTGTCCAACATCTGCATTCTATGCCATAGTCATTGATTATGACTTCTCACAGTGCAAGGGAGGTGTGAAAGTGATAACATCCACTGTACCCATGAAACCTTCTCAGTTTGCCACAACGAAGAGTGTGAACTACCTGCCAAATGTTCTCTCCATAATGGAAGCAGAAGAAAAGGGCGCTTTCGCCTCCATCTGGATTGACGAACAAGGTTACATAGCGGAGGGCCCGAATGTCAATGTTGCATTTATCAGCAATGACAAGGAACTGCTTTTACCTTCATTTGATAAGATCTTGAGTGGGTGCACTGCCAGGAGGCTTCTGGAGCTGGCACCAAAGTTGGTCGACCAAGGTATTCTAAAGAGTGTCAAGACTGAGGATATAAAAGTTGAGAAAGCAAAAGAATCAGCTGAGATGATGTTCGTCGGGAGCACCCTACCTATACTACCTATCATTGAGTGGGATGGACAGGCTGTTGGTGACGGTAAATATTCTGCAGTTTTACTCTCATCCTTTTGTAGGGCAGAGCATGCACAATCAATTTGAATTTCAAAAACTACGTCCTTGGAAAAACAACAGAAGGAAAATAGGAATCCGAAATAACAGTGCTGGAAGTACCTCCAAAAGATTTCATGGGCGAAGGTACTCGACAACGATGAGGATCACCTCCACTTTAAAGTCCAAACAGATATATCATCTATTCAGACCATTGCTGCAATTGAAAGGGCATCAAGAAATGGTTGATTATTCTTACACAGCATTGCAGTCAGGTGTTGCCAGGCAAATGAAGGCA
The DNA here is from genome assembly GCA_036873735.1 of Pouteria campechiana. Classification (NCBI taxonomy): domain Eukaryota; kingdom Viridiplantae; phylum Streptophyta; class Magnoliopsida; order Ericales; family Sapotaceae; genus Pouteria; species Pouteria campechiana. The sequence goes on along the minus strand of JAYJMB010037941.1, from coordinate 2,419 downwards.
TAAGTATTTTGTTTGCAACTGCCGTTCTGTTCGACTTCTTCTAAATGCTAACGTTTTCTTACCATGTTCATGGCAGGAAACGTGGGGGCGCTAACTCTTGCAGCCTCAGATCTGCTTTGGGAGGATATGACAGCAGGTCCTGAAACACACAGGATTTTGGTACCATACATCTGAAGACTGGTGGCCGTTCGAAACAAGCAGGTTTAGCCGTCCCTCACAATGGGAACAAGGGATCGCTTCCTGCAAATCAGACACACTCTGATCCTCCTATTGTGTGCAACTAGCAGCAGCTGCAAGTAGTTAGGATTCGTCATATTCTCATTCTTCTCTTGACCCTTTTCTACTTTCTGTGTGCATTGGGTAGTCGACAAATATGTTCTGAGAATTCGATGGGCTTGTGTTATCAAACATTCTTCAATGAATGTGCCTGTATGGTCCACGTATATCTCAAATGAATGTTTTTGGGTCCCCTAAGAGCAATGGTATATCATGCATAGGGTGGCCAAAAATCTTGGTTACCATATATTCCTAGTTGATTGGCAGCACATCGGATGGAGGGATGGATGGAAGATAAAACACTAAATGGGAACTCTATGGTAAACTTCATCATATAGAAACCAGACCTAGAATTATTCAATCGGCCCAATTCCGTGCTGCTATCCACCTTGGGCTCATGCAATAGAGTTTCCAGCTTATCAAACTGGATTCTTGCTAACTAGTTTTCTTATTGCGAGTGCAGTACCAAAAAGGATGACAATGGCACATCTGGCGGCCTAACCTGAACCCTTACAACGATCAAACGGAAGAAACATATGCATTGACATCCACAAAGGGATAGCGTACTAATATTCTAAGAGCATTCCATTGAATTGTTTCCTGCTTTAAGCACTAATATGGGCATATCCCTCCAACATTCCGTGATCAAAAGCATATTGTAGTTTCCGAGTAATTGCATTCCCAATATATAGCAAATCAGGCAAGAAGATATCTGAGTATCGAATAAGGCCAATTTATGAGCGTGATATTAAAATTAATATAGCCAAAAAGAGTAGTCATGGACCATTTGCTTCAGCAGAAATACATCTTCTAAGGCGAAAAATGGATGCTCCAACAAGCCTGCTCTCAATAAAGACCCAAGCAAGGGGGTGATTAGGTTGCTGGTATCAACCAGAGCAAATCCTAGGCAGCACCTTTATCAGCTGGAATCAAGAGAAGCTTGTTTTCTCTCTCATTTATGCAGACCCCACTGCAGCTAGTCGATGAACAGTGTGGAGAGAAGTAGATCCTGCACGAATGATGCCCTCACAGTAGCCTGTCTTATCCTTTTTTCCCTCTCCTCGCTGCTCAATGAAGACTCAAAACTGCAGCCAGCAAAAGCAAATGGCCAGAACTTCAGATTCAACAGATTAATGGGTGCGGTAACTTTGATTTATCAGCTGAATATTTATATGAGAAAGAACAAATCTGCTGAAACAGGTAAATGACCAAATGGAAGGTACCATGAATTTAATGTTGCTTATTGAAACTTTCCCCCTTCGAAATGGCAGGCACCACTAATTATAGTTACCGTAGGTAAAGAAGTTTTTAAAGTCAATAGTTTCCATGTGGAATGCCAATATAGGCAAAAAGTAGAGTTCCATTTTCATCTGACATCATCAAAAGCACTGTTGTACGACATATACAACAAGATCTTGTTGAAAAAAAAAGGAAATATTGAGTAATGAAAATTTCATTAAGAATAAGAAAAATAGATAAAAAGACAAACTAGGAATTATGCCTCATGATCCATCTAGTGATGTGGCCATGACTATGGACAAGGTACATAAAATGAAAAATTTCCCACGGGAAGCACAGCTAAAGATAAAGTAAAGCAACAGGCTATGCTCGCAAGTTCAAAGGTGTTTTTGCTGTTCACAAAGTTTCTGATAATTCTATGTAACTGCAGTATATATGCAGGCCTACACATTATGTGATTCAGGCAACCAACACAGAGACCCACTCTAAACTCTGTGCACTAAAGCTTCCCATAGAGGTAATAGATGAGGAAAGCCCATTAGAACAGAAGGAACCAGTGAGTATACTTGTAACCATCCTTCCATTTTGATGATTTCCAAATGCAGAAGACATTTCCACCTTTCCTGTGTCTGTGTGTGCATGTTTGTGAGTGTGCATGCGCATGTGCACGTGTAGTTATGGGAGTGTTAGTTACTGTGGATATATATCTGCACGTGTGCATGGATGTGGCCTCTGTGGGCATGGGTGAGGGTGGGTGGGATACCTCACCCTGGCAAAGAAATTATATCTGCAAGAGGACCTCCATATAATTTTTTAGAGGTACCAGATTGTTTTACACAATCAATGCTACCAGAAACAAGATCTTAGCAATGTCTTGCAGTTCAACAAACCATGCATGAGATCT
>JAYJMB010037930.1:0-33454 GCA_036873735.1 Pouteria campechiana | reverse complement strand
AACGGACCCAGTGGCCCCCCCCCCCCCCCCATGGGCTCTGGGAGAATTGCGGCCAGAAACAGAAGGAGTGGATGAAAGGGAAGAAGTATCCCCTCTTCACCTTTGAGCTACAGCCCTAACCCTCTTTCTCCGGGATGGTTCTGTTTTCGCAGGGCAAGGAGCCGCAGAAACCACGGGAACTGGCGCCCTCCGGGACTGACCACTACTAGACCAGGAATGAGGTCATACTCTTGCTCAATGGTAGACCTAAGGTTAGGGAATAGAGAAGGCAGAGAAGTCAAGGAAGGAATAGGTTCAGTAGTGACAACCTCCTGACCCGAGAAGCCACATGGATAATCCGCTTGGCGACAATGCTCAGCTGAAACTATGGCATCTATAAAAAGGGTACCGATAGTCATCAATCGATACCTAATAAGATACAAGCTAAACCGCTCCAAAGGGGTAAAGACACCAGAGGGACAGACCGGGCTGGTCGTCCAAACGAAAGGAAAAGAAAAATCTCCACTAAACTTAACCCAGGCCCAATGACTTTTCCACTCGTCATCAGGATTAGTGACACGAGTAAAGAGCTTATGCCAAGGAGTACGAGAAAGAAGATAATAATAATAAAGAGAATGGGGAGCTTTACTCAAATTAAAGATGGAAGAAAATATTTCGAAAGAAAAAACAGATATCTCCCCAAGCTAATGAACCCAACGACAAAAAGATATAATGTAACGCCAACTGTTTGGGACCAATTGACCCAGAGATATATTGTAGCTACAAAGAAGGGAAGAAATAAAATGACGATGATCTAAACGAAAACCAACTTGAGCGAACCCAAGGAGACAGACACATAACCCTCCCGTGGATGCCACAGAAGGGCAGAAGAGTCTGGAAATTCCTAGCTCATGGTGGAAGGAAGAGGGTAAAGCCTAAAGGCCGCCATGATAGCCTCAGAAACTTGGGGAAATGACTTTTCAGCATCCATTAAAGAAATAGAAAAGAGGTATAAGATGAAGAAGACAAAGGAGGAGGAGAAAAATGATTACCTCGATAAAGAAGACAAAAATGACCAGCCTTGTCTTCGCAACAGCGTCTTAAATAAAAAATCCCCCCACAAAATCGCCTAGGGTTTCGTGGGAAACCAGAAAATGGACAGGCAAACCGGAAGAGGAACAGGCTGGTTTCTCACAAAAACCGGAAGCTAGCCATCGTCAAATCAAATCGCATTTATGGCTCCGCCACATGGACAAGGAAGAGCAACCGACATAAGGGCAGTTACTTTCGAAATTCAAAAATGCTCACCAAAGGAAAAAAAATAAAAAGCACGAATCCAAACACTTCCGAATCTAGTACCCCAGTTCCAGAACAGATTCAAAAAAAATCAAAATTAAGAATATTTAGCAGCGAGATCGATTTGAGAGGTAGATCCATGTATTAGAAACGGATCCGCCAAGATCTTTTTAATCCAACCATTAGACAGATACGCAAAAAGATGTGTATTTTCGCAAAAAACTCATGCATAAACTCAAAAAAGAGGGCACTCCGTGCCCTCTCAAAAGGGGGAGGACTAGTGTTAGGGAACTCTAACACATATTAGTTATCGAGCTGACAACTCGCCACGTCAGACTATTATCTTTTCAGGATCTCTCCGAATCCCGCAAAATCCGAAGTTAGGATACGCATCTCCAGGGATTCCTCTCCTAAATAAACTTCTTAGTTCGACCTGGGTACAGATCCGCAAGACTCCCGGCTATGCACTTCGCTCATCTATAAATACGAACCAAGTATGCATCCCTAGGACAGATCACTCGTTCTTATTCCATCCTCCCTCTAAAAGTCCCATATACTAACTTGAGCGTCGAAGTGTTCACTCTAGGAACACCCCCGGTGTCCTCTAATCAGTGTTCTAATCTCATAGGAATCAAGGAGGGAAGATCTCAAAAGCTGCATCAGCATTCCATTTAGGAATTGCCTAAACATTCATCTATTTTTTACAATAGACGATCCAACAAATAAAGTACTAAAGAGAAAATTTGTTTGCACTCCTATAGCTTGTCTATTACTTACAATAGACAATCCAATAGATGAATCAATGGAAAGATAATTTGTTTGCACCTCTATAATTTGTCTGTTAGTAACAATAGACAATCCAACATACAAAGTGTTGGAAAGATAATTTGCCTATGCTTCTACAATTCATTTGTTACTTACAATAGACAATCCAATAGATGAAGTGCAGGAAACATGATTCGTCTATGCCTCGACAATTCGTCTGCTACTTACCATGGACAAACTAGATGACGAAGGGACTTTGTCTGATGAACATATGGATAAATACTTTTTCTGTCATAAGTGAAGATGAGCAATGGACAAACTGAATCATTGGTCTTCATCTAGCATTAATGTTGCCCTTTCCCTTTTGATGAAAGAATCAGCCATTGCAGCAACTCTTCGACCAATACTTCTTAAGAATTAGGAAATCATCTTCTCCTAGGTCAGCATTGTAGGCATTCCAGTAGACAAGGATTAAGCAGAAGTCAAAGAATTCAAATGTGTTAATCAAAATGGTCTTCTGTCATTAATGGAGTTCAACTATTACCATTGGCTGAAATTGGAAGCGGTTATAAATGCAGCATCATTAGATCAAGAAGAATAATAAAGGAAATATTCAATACCCACTTGAGAGCATTTACTAAACTGAGCCAAACCTTCTGCATCTTTCAAGAGTCATGAGCTTTGCATTCAAATCTTTCTCAACTTTCTTTGAAGGCTCCCAACCACCTTTTGGGAAGATCATTTACTTATGTATTTAATCTTTAGAAATCTTCCCCTGTGATTATTTAAATTATCTATGTTTTAACTTTCGATATTCATTGTAATTCCCTTGAGCTAATGGTTGAGATTAGACTTAAGAAGAGCTGTGATTATTTAAGTGTAGATAAGGGCTATTTATGCCTCCTAGTGTTGGAATCTAGAAGAGTGCTGGGTGCAGTATGATTACGCCCCTTAGACCTAGAATCTAGAAGAGTGCTGGGAGCGCTGTGATTATGTCCCCTAGAGCTGGAATCTGGAAGAGTGATGAGAGCACTATAGTTATGCCCCTTAGAGCTAGAATCCAGAAGAGTGCAGGGTGCACTAATTATATTTCTACTATTAGAAATAGCGGAACCCAAGAAAGAAAGAGGAGAGTGTTCTTGGAAGAGTGGAGTAAAGTGTTTACTTGAACCATTATAAAAATTCTTTTGTCTTATTTATTTGTGCATTGATTGAGTTATTAGATTGATTGCTAGGAGAATGTTTAATCCTAAGGGGGTTTAGCAAATTTTTAGTACCCAATTCAGCCCTCCTCTCTTGGGTATTTGCCTTAGCTTTAAGACTAACAAGTGGTATTAGAGAAGACTATATAAACGTATAATGATCCAATGGCAAACGTATCATCCTCTTTGCAGATATTCACCGAGGGGCAATTATCTACCAAGCTACCCCTATTTGATGGAACTAACTTCACTTATTGGAAGTCAAAGATGAAACAATTCATTATAGCCAATGATACAGAATCTTGGAAGGCCATTAAAACTGGAATCACTCTTCCCACCGCTGAAGTAGATTCATGGATTAAAGAGGAAGGCACCTCGGTTAAAAATAATGCAAAGGCTATGAACTCTTTATTCTATAAACTATCTTCATTTGAGTTTGATAGAGTATCCTCTTGAACTATTATAGAAGATATTTGGGATAAATTAGTGTCTATATATGAAGGATCCTCATAAGTCAAAATAATTAGAAGGAATATACTGATAGGAGAACTAGAAAACTTTAAGATAAAAGAATAAGAGAGCATATCAGAAATGTATGCTCATTTTTCAAAAATTACTAATGCTTTGAAAGATTTTGAAATAGAAGTCACAAATTCTGAATAGATAACGAAGATACTGAGGGCACTACTAGAATCCTAGAAAAAAAATATTACTTTGATAGAAGAAACAAAGGATCTAAATACCCTTTTAGTGGACGATTTCATCAGCTCACTGATGTCACAAGAGTTGATCAAAAATAAGAGAGAGGAGCCAAAAATTATTACTCTCAAGGTGACCAAGGAAAGCAGCAATGACCTTGGATCAAAATCTGAAGATGATATGGTCATGTTAGTTAGAAACTTTAGAAGGTTAGCAAGAAGCAACAGAGGCAACACTTCAAGAAAACAGCCTAAATAATAGAAGAAAATGGCTGAAAGAAAGAGGGATCTCCCCACATCCTATAGATGTGGAGGAATCAGACACATGTCTCCTGAGTGTCCCAATGAAGAAAAAGTAAATGTGAATGAGAAAGATGAAAGAAGAGAAAAGAAACACTTTAAGAAGTCATCAAGAAACCAAGCTAGAGGAATGTACATGGATGATTAAGACTCATCAGGGATAAGCTTAAGTAAGAAAGGTGGCAATGACATTAAACACCTCGTAAGAATATGTTGTATGGCCTACATGGAGAATGAATTAACAGAGAAAATCTCCATCAAAGAGCAAAACACAACAGAGTTAGAGACCAAGGTAAACACTTACTATTGTTACAGTTTTGACTCTTCAAGCTCAAATAGTACTTGTGTCAAATGCAAAAAGTTTGATGAGTTATAGCAATCATACAACTTTGTCTTTAGTGAGTTTAAATTACTTGGCTAGGAATTTACTCAAAAGAAAAGACACTTTGATGCAAATATCAAAGTAAATTCTATTATGGCAAAAATAAATCTATTTTTATGAAAAAAGGTTAGAAATCTTAAGAAAGAGATAAAGATATTGAATATTATGTTGAGTAAATTCTCCAATCTAGGAGAATCTGTCGCCAAGTTCATGAGAATGACTGGTCAAACTAGTAAAAAGGAACTTGGTTGTGAACAGTTAGATTATGAAAATTCAAAGAAATTTGCTGGATGGTCCAAGGGAGTGAACCTCACAAAAGAAAGAGAAAACTGTCCGAATATTAGAAGGTTCATAAATTATCCCTAAGTAAAGAAATAAATGTAATAGAGTGCACCAAGTAGAATTCCAAACACTTGTTATTTCTGTAACAAAATTGGACACAAAGTGTATGATTGCTATACAAAAAAGATACAAGTAAAAGGTGCAAAGATGAGATAGAAACCCAAGGATTATACACAATCTTCTATCACACACAATTTCACTAACATCATTAGACTTAATACTTGGGTACCAAAGAGGTAAGAAGAAAATTTTCTTTAAATACAGATAAGTATGAAAGCTACATGTGGCAATACTTGGTTCATAGATAGTGACTACTCAAGACATATGACTAGGAACAAGAAGCTAATCAAAGAATTGAAGCCAATAAATGGAAGAATAGTTGCATTCTGCAATAATGACAGAGGCCTCATCAAAGGAATAGGTAAAATTTATGGTTTATTCAATGCATACATAGAAGATGTATTATATGTAGAAGGACTCAAGCATAATTTGTTAAGTATTAGTCAATTATGTGATAAGGGTCACAAAGTTGTGTTTGAACCATCAGCATGTAATGTGTTCAATATAGATAACGATCACTTGTTTAGCGAAAAAAGGTAGAAAAATATTTATCTAGTATAGCGAGATGATGTTGTTGAAAAATGCTTAATTATAGTCAAATATGATCCATGGGTATGGCATAAAAGGATAGGACATATTAGCATGTCAAATATCAGATCTTTATGGAAAAAGGATCTCGTGATTGGTCTACCTAAATTAAACTATGACAAAAATCAAATATGTAAATCTTGCCAATTGTTAAAACAGACCAAAGTATCCTTCCATCCTAAAAATGAGGTATCTACATTTAGACCTCTGAAATTATTATATATGGATCTCTTTGGACCATCAGATTTTATCACCCTTGGAAGAAAAAGACATGTATATATAATTGTGGATGATTACTCTAGATTCACATGGGTGATTCTCTTGACTAGCAAAGATGAAATATTTTCAATGTTCTATATATTTTCAAAGCTAGTTCAAATTGAGAAATAAATGTTGATTGTGTCTATTCGTAGCGACCATGATGGTGAATTTGAAAACAAAAAAATTATTGACTTTTGTGATGAAAAGGAATTCACCATAGTTTCTTATCCCCTAGAACTCCTCAACAAAATGGAATTGTGGAAAGAAAGAATCAAACAATTCAAGAAATGGTAAGGACCATGTTGAATGAGAGTAAGTTGTCTAAAAGTTTCTAGGGAGAAGTAATAAGTATAGCTTTCCATGTATTGAACAGGGTTACCATTAGAGCAATCTTAAAGAAAACCCCATATGAGCCTTAGAAAGGAAGGAAACCCAATATCTCATATTTTCATTCCTTTGGATGCTTAGCTATATACTGAACGATAGGAAGGATATGGAAAGTTTGATCCAAAAAGCGACAAAGCTATCTTTCTCGGTTACTCTTCCAACAATAGGGCATTTAGAGTATATATTAAGAGAACATAGGTTGTAGAAGAGTCTATACATGTCAAATTCAACGAAGTAAATGTAACCCAGAGAAAGGAGTATGATAGTAATGCAGATGAAGCTACAACTAATATGAATAAGTTCAAACTAAAAGATCAAGAAGATGCCACAAAATGTGAAGATATGCAAAATTCAGACAATGATGAAGAGGTAAGTATAAGCAATGTTCCTTATCAACCTCTTAGTGCCCATCCTAGAAAACAAATTACAAGTGATGTCTATGATGGTGTCAAAACAAGAGGGTCTATGCAAAACATTTCTGGTAATTATGTTTTCATTTCTTCAATTGAGCCAACTTGCATTGATCAAGCCTTAAATGATGAAAATAGGATCATTGCAAAGCAAGAAGAGCTTAGCTTGTTTGAAAGGAACAAAGTATGAGAATTAGTCCTAAAACTAAAGAACATTGATGTAATTGGAACTAAATAGGTATTCAGAAACAATCTGGATGAAAGTGATCTAATTATAAGAAACAAGGTATGACTAGTTGCTAAGGGGTATTCTTGGGAAGAAGGAATTGACTTTGAAGAATCATATGCCCGTGTAGCTAGATTAGAAGCCATTAGTATGTTACTTGCCTTTGCATTCTATAAGAATTTCAAATTATTTTACATGGATGTAAAGAGAGCATTTCTAAATGGATATTTAAGTGAGGAAGTATATGTTGAGTAACCCCCTGGTTTTGAAAATGATGATCAACCCGATCATGTCTATAAGTTCACTAAAGTACTATATGGTTGAGACAAATTTCAAGAGCATGGTATGAAAGATTGAGCAAATTCTTAGGTGATCATCAATTCAAGAGAGGAAAAGTTGATGCTGCCTTGTTTATAAAAAATATTGGGATCGATATATTGATAGTTTAAACTTATGTGGATGACATTATATTTGAAGCTACTAATGAGGATCTCTGTCAAGACTTCTCAAAGATCATGCAGACTTAATTCAAAATGAGTATGATGGGAGACTTGAACTACTTCTTTGGATTGCAAATCAAGTAAAAAGATGATAGAAACTACATTTGCCAATCCAAATATACTAGAGAAATGCTGAAGAAGTTCAAGATGGAAGAAATTAAATTATCTAGCACTCCAATGAGCATATCAATAAGGCTGGATAAGGACAAAAAGGCTAAACTTGTATATAAAAAATAATATCGAAGTATGATTGGATCTCTTCTTTACCTTACTACATCTAGACCATACATTATCTTTAATGTATGCTTATGTGCTAATTTCAGTCCAGTCCTAGAGAGTCTCATCTTATTACTATACAACAAATTTTTAAATATTTGGTTGACACACCAAATCTAGGACTCTATTATCCTAAGGGAATTGGTTTTGAATTGCTGATATCTTTACTAAGCCACTGTATCTAGAAACCTTCTGCAACATTAAAGGAGAATTAGGTATAACTAATGTAATCACCTGAGAGTGACAGCTTCAATGTTTCTGTGCCTAAAGTTGCAATGATTTTGATGTGCTTTCATGAGACTAGACTTCATCTTAGATGAAGTAAGTTACTTCAATACACTGTTCTATTCTCACTTCATCTGGGTCATGGTTTTTGAGGTCAAGTACACCTCGCTTTCTTGCAAGAATCAATTTACAGCTATTGATATCCCATCAAAATATATTTTTAGCATGAGTTATTCCTTCTTTTTTTCAAATATCATATCAACTACTTAGTACTGCCCCCACATCAAGTCTATTTTAACCTATGACTAGCAATCTTTCTCTGCACCATAATGATGAAGCAACTAAGGGATGGGCATTTAGGAAGAATATATAGGAGGAAGACCAAAGAGTGGTGGAAATTGAAGCACCAAAGTATGTTCCTTCACTTCTCTTGGTGGGACAATATTACTTTTTGTTCGTAACAATGTTCCAGTTCACCTATCCCATCAGAAGTATGTCTCTTCAAGATGTGGCTCTCAAGAACATGATTTATATCTCAACCACTTTGCTCCTAGATCCAACTTCATCATTGGTTGGGGCTCTTGAAGAGAGGGGAAAGCAGTCTCCAAGTGCCTCATTAATCATTTCCTTCCCATCTTCCCTTCCTTGAAACTTTGTATCAATCATTGTGATACAAAGTTCTCCACCCCCCTTCCCTTGTTCGTGGTCTCACACACCTCTCCTACACTTAAAATGCAGGATGAGTTGTTTTCATCTATGCCTGTAGCTTTGTTTGTACTGAAAATGAAAGGGAATGGTTTTATTATTTTCAAGCTACTTTTATTTGTCTGTGTATTCTGCAAGTGCTACAGTTCTTTTTGATTATGACAAAAAGGGGGAGAAAGAATTTGCAAATTATCTCAAGGGGGAACACAAAAATGCAAAAGTGCATAATCCTGAATTAATCAGAGGGATAATACATATAAAACTAGTCGAGGAAAATAATAAGAAATGGAAACTTGAGGAATGATTAAACTTTGCAAAATATTTTCATTAGACTGCATACATTTAGGGAGAGATTATCATTTATGAGATAATTTTTAATCAAGTTTAGTCATCATAAAAAAGAGGGAGAATGTTAGTGTAAATGCATAGTTTCAATGACAAATAAAACTTGATTAAAGATTATATATTAATGGATATTGCTAAGCATTTTGCATGCAAAATCAAGTTGAAGGCCTCACAGACAAATGAACATAGAAAAGATATTCCAAGGTGTCAATCTATCTGACTAAAAAGACTTGGGTAAGTGCAAAAGAAAAAGAGGAAGTACCGCTATAGTCAAAGCTCAAATGAAAAGGAATCAACTGTCACCATTCAAAGTGAAGATTATCTCTGATGAATGTAAAGCAACATGTATACAACAAACTTTATCTATCATAAGTGAGCCATAGTCAAATAGTATACTAAGTCAATGATCGTCTGTTAAAAATAAGCAAAGGTGGAGCAGTAGAGTTTGTTTGTGCCTCTAACAATTCGTCTACTATCTGCAATAAATAATTCAATAGAGAAAAGGATAATTCATATGCGCCTCAACAATTTGTCTATTACTTACAATAGATAATCCAATAGATGAAGTACTGAAGAGAAAATTCTTCTATGCTCCTACAACCTGTCTGTTGCTTACAATAGACAATCTAATAGATGAACCATTGGAAAGATAATTCGTTTGCGCCTCTACAATTCTTCTGTTAGTTGTAACAGACAATCCAATAGATGAAGCGTTAGAAAGATAATTTGTCAGCGCTTCTACAATTCTTCTATTACTTACAACAGATAATCCAATGGATGAAGTACTAGAAATATGATTCATTTATGCCTCTAGGATTCATCTACTACTTACCACAGACAAACTTGATGACAGAGGGACTTTCTTTGATGAATAACTAGACAGATAATTTGTCTGTCATAGGTGAAAATGAGCAACAGAGAAATTGAATCATTGGTATTCATCCAACATTAATGATGCCCTTTCCATTTTGATGAAAGAATCATCCATTGCAACAACTCTTGGACTGATACTTCTTAAGAATGAGGAAATCATCTTCTCCAAGGTCAGTGCTGCAGGCATTTTAGCATATGATGATTAAGCAGAAGTTAGAGAATTCAAATGTGTTAATTAGAATGGTCTTCTATTATTAATGGATCTACAACTAAAGACTGGAATTCAAAGTAGTTATAAATGCAACATCATTAGATCAAGAAGAACAATAAAGGAAAATATTCAATACCCACTTGAGAGCATTTACTGAACTGAACCAAAACCTTTCGCATCTTTCAAGAGTTGTGAGCCTTGCATTCAAACCTTCCTCAACTTTTTTGAAAGCTCCCAACCACCTTTTGGGAAGATCATTTACTTCTATATCTAATCTTCAGAAATCTTCGCCTATGATTATTTAGAAGTATCTGTGCTTTAACTTTCTATATTCATTATAATTCCCTTGAGCTAGTGGTTGAGACTAGACTCAAGAAGAGTTGTGATTTTCTGAGTGCAAACAAGAGCTATTTAAGCACCCTAGAGCTAGAATCTAGAAGAGTGCTAGAAGCACTATGATTAAACTCCCTGGAGCTGGAATTTAGAAGGTGGTGGGAGCATTTTAGTTATGCCTCCTAGAGCTAGAATCTAGAAGAGTGCAGGGTGCACTAATTGTATTTCTATTATTGGAGATAGTGGAACCCAAGACAGTAAGAGGGGAGTGTTCTTGGAAGAATGGAGTAGAGTATTTACTCAAACCACTATAAAAATGTAATGCCCCACTTTTTGAGGCGCGACGCTCAATTTTGCATTAGAATTCACCACGATTTTTCTCGCTTTTAGGGTGGGGGTACTCTGATCCTAATCTGCTATGCCTCAATTCTTGGGCCTAAACCTAACACTATTCCCCTACAAATTCTTTATTCTAAGGAAAATATCAAAATCAGAACCTCATATACATCAATCACAACCATCAATATAGATCTAATACACAGTTATCAAATTGACTTCTAATATTAATACACACAAAATCTAAACATGTATAATTTTCAATCATTATAAATTAATCATAATTGGCTCCATTGGCCGAACTTACCCATAGCCTAGAACCTACTCTGCCCCATGATGGCAATACCATAATTTCATAACAATATCATATACATTTATCACTAAGCATGCCATTATGTCTTATTATACATCATTTGAATCATTGAAATACAATACACATATACAATCAATTACAAATCAAAATACCATAATTAAAGAGTCTTCAATTTTGCTCAACAATCCCAATCCATATTTGGAAAATCTTCACCTAGCCTGTCAACTAAAAATTTAAACAAGAAGGCATGAGTCTAGGCAACTTAGTAAGTAGGCATAAGTAAATAATCAATTCACAATTTACACATTTCAATTCAGTTATGATAAAAAATATAAGACATTAATCATACTATGAGGACCATGTCCTCATTATTCCAATCCAATAACCAAAGGATGTTCCTCATCTACTGATTCTAACTAACCATTACATTCTCAATGAATAGTCCTACAACCCAATCATCTGTTCCACAACACAATCAATCATATGAGATTTACAATCCTCATTGCTCCAAATATATAACTAAATCAATGACAAGAATCCAAACTCATCAACTCATATCAAATAGGGAATCGCTATCATTCCCATCCATTTCAATCAATCTCCTATCGAATCATTCTTTAAGGTAATCATATAACAAAGAGATATGCTTTATCCATAACATCAACATTTACAACAGATTAAATTATCAAATATTCCAATCAAAGGGATATCCATTATCCCTAACAATCCAAACAACATTAAAATTTAAACAAAGATGGGATATCTACTATCCCTATCCAAAACATCCAAGCTTGGAATCAAATCAATGGGATGTTCATTATCCCCAACCATCATGCACATAAGCCAAACAAAGGGGGTGCCTACTAACCTCAAGCTTTAGCTCCAACCACGTTCCTCAAGTTCTATGCCTTTTCATCATTCTTAGGTCATCCTATACATGGCAGAATCCTATTCATTTACAATGATAACTCAAACTAATTAATTAATCACATATACTTTCCAAAAGCATAATTGCATTCTTATCAATATACAATCTAGTTAGACGTTTAGTCCAATCGATTTATTACTCACATGGACCAAACACAAAAACCCTCCTTAATTCTAAATTAGAGCATAGTCCAAAATTTATTTTCATTGGTCCAAATCAATCTCTATATGTTCTAAAATATAATAATCATTCCATTAATCATTTAACCCATGATTAATTCAACAAAAATCATGAAATCCCCCATTTTCACTACTCATTAAAACCCTAGCTTAGCAAAATTCATAATTTCACATGCCAAATCACAGTAATCATTGTATTAGATCATTTCCCCATGAATTCATAAGCATATACCATAATTAAATTTGAAAAATCCATTTTCCCCTAAAACACTAAAATCAAAAATTTGAGATTCGATTGGAAAAAAGTGTAGCCATCCTTCCCAAACGAATGACCAACCTCCTAGCTCCATGTTGCACCTTCCATTTTGTAGAAATCTAGCGTTTCTTCCATTTTGTTCCATTTTTTATGTTTGAAGGGTGAAAATTGGGTTCAACAGAAAGATCACAAGTTTTTCTAGCTAGGCAAGATGATTTCCTAGCTATATGACTAGAAATCATACAAAACAAAGCTAGGGCAAAATGGGAGAAAGAATGGGATGAAAAATTTAGAAAATGGAATAGTTTTGGGGATGAAAAGTAGAGCCCCATTTATTAATCGTTGACCGATGCTGTTAGTGCCCATTCGGTGCCACAAACACCGGATCGCTGCCATAGCCCACCACGAAAAAATCGTCTGGCGCCGCCGGCACTAGTCTGTTGACTTCCCGAAAAGTGGATTTTTCATCCATTTTTTCCTCCTATTTTATTACATATTTATACCATATTATTTACCATAAATTCATAACATAAAAGACATATTTAATCTTCATTTCATGCATCATAAAAATACTCAAAATTTTTTCATCATATAAATCCAAATCTAATCCAAATACATGGTCTCATACTCAATTTTACTATTCATTCTCATACATAATGGAGCAAAATTTTCTGCAAAAAAACACTTATAATGTACTTCAATAATTCATTATCTAGAAATTAACACCTAGGTGTTATAAAAAATCCCTGTGTCTTATTTATTTGTGCATTGATTGAGTGATTAGATTGATTGCTAGGGGAACTTTGATCCTAAAGGGGTTTAGCAAATTTTTAAGTACCCAATTCACCCCTCCCCTCTTGGGTATTTGCCTTAGCTTTAGGACCAACAACCTTATCATTACAGGTGTGTCTGATACATTGATAATGTTTACTCAAGCCATATGATATGAGAGAAGGAGCTGTTCACCAAGTTGAAAGAGAAAAATAGTGGAATAGTAACCTTCGGAGATAATGGGAAAGGTAGAGTGGTTGATATTGGTAAGGTCGGCCAACCACATTCTACTGTTATTTCTCATGTTTTATTAGTTAAGGGATTAAAACATAACTTTCTGATTGTTAGCCAATTTTGTGATAGTGGATATAAGGTTATGTTTGATTCTTATATTTATTCAGTCCTAGATCAGCATAACTCAGTTGTAGTTCTAGGCAGAAGCATGGAAATGTGTATATAGTAGACTTGTATGATATCTAAGCCAAGTGTCTTGTTAGTGACGATGAGTCCTTACTGTGGCATAGAAGATTAGGACACGCCAACAAAGACATGATTGAAAAAATATACGAAAAAGATCTTGTAGTTGGCTTTCCTTAACTGAAATTTGATAAAGAACAGTTGTGTGATGCTTGCATGAGAGGAAAGCAAGCAAAAAAGTCCGTCAAATCAAGCAAAGAAGTGTACACAACTAAACCTCTTCAGTTGCTACACATGGACTTAGTGGGACAAAAAAGAACTAGGAGTCTTGGAGGGAAATATTATTCATATTCCATTGTAGATGACTATAATAAATATACTAGGGCAATGTTTCTTGCATCCAAAAATGAGTTTTTCATTCTTTGAGATATTTTTTAAGCGTGTGCAGAATGAATAAATCTCTTATATTATTGTCATTAGAAATGATCATGGTGGAAAGTTTGAAAACCATAAGTTTATAGCTTACTATGAAAATAATGGTATCTTTCAAACCCTTTCTACACCACGAACACCCTAGCAAAATGGAGTAGCTAAGACAAAGAATAGATTATTGAAAGATATGGCAAGGACTGTGTTGAGTGAGTCCAATCTTTTATAATATTTTAAAGCTAAAGCTATGAATACTGCTTTCTTTGTTATCAAGAGAATTAGGCCAATACTCAATAAAACTCCATTCGAGTTGTATTATGCCAAGAAGCCTAACATAGCACCGGTGGAGCTGGCTAGCTGTCTCCTTTGCAACTTGATTTTTTGCTCCTTTTTTAGCTATTTTCTTTTTCATCCTTTGAGCTTCTCCTTTTTCTTTCATTTTCTCTTCTTTTCCATCTTCAAAATCACCTAGAAAATCTAACAAATTAGTTTGAAATTCATCTAAAAGAAACAAAGATTTGCAAATAACTAAGCTTAAACATGTGTAATCTACATGAATGAAATTTACTCATCAATTTATTTCTGTTGCACTTAATTTTGTTCAAACTCAGCCTGTGTAAGAGGCATCTTTTATTATACATATTTCATTGATTGGGATAGTAAGTAAGGGGTTTGATAATCTTAACTAAGCTGTTGGTAAACTTTGAAAATCAATAGTTGCACAAGTTTGTTGGCGAGCTATGAAGACTAATGTGTATAAGTTGTTGGTAAGCTTTGAAAACCAACAATTTTAAAAGTTTGTTAGTGAGCATGGAAACATATGTGTGCAAGTTATTGGTGAGCTTGTAAAACCAACAGGTGTTTAGTGGAACTTGAGTGTAACAAGGTGGAGCCTGAGTGTAATAAGGCTGACTTAGAGAGAGGAGTAGGTATTGTGTTGTAGGCCTAACCTTTATAAAAATACCTATGTGCTTTGTGTTGTGATTGATTCCTTATTCTTTTCAGCACTTTAATTTTATAATTGGCCAAAATTTTAAAAGCTCAATTCACCCCCACTCTTGAGCTACCTTAATTTGGGACCAATAATTAGTATTAGAGTAGGCTTCAATAGTTAATCTTGATTATCAGTTAATTTGATGACTTAAAGTGATTTCTATGGCCAACACAATCCACAATACCTCAATTGAAGGACATTCAACCACCAGATCCCCACTTTTCGATGGCACTAATTATGGGTACTGGACGATGTGTATGCAAAACTTATTGACAACCACTGACTATAAGTTATGAAAAATCATTAAAAATGGGAAGACCATCATGAACACAAAAGACAAATATAGTACTGAAGACACTATGTTAGTAGAGATAGATGATAAAGTTAAGAATAGCCTTTATTGTGCATTATCGCCTTCTGAGTTTTAGTTAAAATGTCTGCTAACTATTTTTTAATTGATACAAATTGTAAACAAACATTGTGATTCTGGACATGATCTTTAATGAAATGGTGCTTGATTTCTATATGCTTAGATCTAGAATGCATAACAGGATTCTTGGTCAGATTTATAGCACTAGTATTATCACATCTATGGGCGTATTAGCAAATTTCAAGCCATAATCTCAAAGTTGTTATTTTATTCAGAAAATCTATGTTCAATAACTTCTAGCTGCAACATATTCAGCCTCCGCAGTTGGCAAAGCAACAAATGTTTGCTCCCTTGAGAACTAAGATATGATTATGTTTTCAAGAAACTGAAAAGTCCCTGAGGTAGTCTTCTTATCTACTCTATAACCAACGAAATCAGCATTAGAGTAGCCAACTACCTAAGAGTCTGAATCCTTTGGATACCATAAACAAGGATTTGGAGTGTCTAAGTGCTATCTGAAGATTCTTTTAACAATTAGGGTCTGACTGGAATCTTGCGCACATACATACACTAAACATAATTGTAATGCCCAGCCTTTTTCAAACATTATGAAGGCAGTAACAGGAGGACCTGTGGACATGGTCTCCCCTAAACTTACCTTCATGAACTTGTAATAAACCCTTGTGAGACATCCAACCACCATAGATGCCTAGAATCATAATTGCACTGTAATAGTAGAGTATGAAGGCCTATATATATATTATAGAATTGACATGCATATCACTATGACTTTTACTTTTTAACTCTTCATTTTTGACATAATTTACAAATTTACACTTTTACTACATTCCGAAATGAGGCATCATAATAAAGCAAAAGAGTATAAAATTTAAAACTTCATAGTTATCTCTTTCTTGAGTTCCAACCCCATGTTGGACTTCGTCTTCCTGCCTATCAAGTAAAACATATTAAAATAAGGTGAGTCTGGGCACTCAGTAAGTAGGTATGAATTAAAACAATAATAACATACAAAATTTGGAAGTACATGTTAAGATTCTATATTCCATTAGACGTACCATTTCTCTCTATTAGTAATAACAAAGATTTCTCCTAGAAATCTTTCGAGAAGTCCATCATCTCCAATCCCTTTTCCTTATGTTGAAATTATATGCATTTCTATTTCATCTTATCTAAATCCCCTTATCAATTTGCCTATCACAAACCAACACCATGCTTGGGAGGTCATCAACCATGTGGTCTTAACCACATTCCAAGTGGACATAGCCACAAACAAATGGACTCAACTTTCTTACCTATCGGTGTGATCCAGTCCCTCCCTACAATCCATTTATGAGTGTTATGAGACTCCTGACTAATACTCGTGGTGTCTTGCTTTCACTACATTTTAGAGATAGTAAGTTCTCCTTTCATACCTACTAAGTAATTAGAAGAGTCACATATTCAATAGGCTAGCCTCTTCGCCATCAAGGCAGTAGTATCAAACAAAGCCCATTCATATGCTAAACAACTAACAAATCCCCCCAGCAGGCATTCAAACCCAATTTCACATAATCAACATTATGGTAGGCATTCACATAATTACTTAACACATATTTGTCTAATTGGATTTTAACTCAATCATAATACAAAATTCTTAATAATTTAATGCTCTTTAATACATATCAAATTACTTCATAAATTCTAAGTAATTTATTTTTGTATCATCTGTTAACTTAACTTGACATTTTACTTCTAGTATTTCCCCTAAATTCTTTTCCTAAAATACACATTCAAATAATATAAATACAATAAATACATGTAAATAACAAAACATCCAATATACTACACAAAAATCATAAAATAAGCCATGTTGAAGAAACATTTGGCAATCCTCTGCCACAGCACAAGAAAACTGTGTTGTAGCATAGCATAAAAAGAAGTCCAATCAGCAAGCCTGTGCTATAGCACAGGAAAACTATGTTGCAGCATAGCATCAGAAGAAGTTTAGTCAGCAAGCTTATTCTGCAATGCAGGAAAACTGTGTTGCAGTACAACATTAGAAGAGTTTTAGTCAACAAGCTTGTGCCACAACATAGGAAAACCGTGTTGCAGCATAGCATTAGAAGAAGTTCAGTTAGCAAGCATATGCCGCAGCATAGGAAAACTATGTTGCAACATAGCATAAGAAGAGTTTCAGTCAGCAACCTGTGCCGTGGCACAGGAAAACTGTGTTGCAGCACAGTATCAGAATAAGAATATTCAGCAACCTTGTGCCGCAATACTGTGCTGCAACACAGGTCCAAGAAAGAAAAATTACATCAAGATAGAGAGTATGTGCCACAGCACAGAAGTTGGAGACAAGATTTTGAATTTTGTGAAATTGCTTGGGAAAATCTAAAACAACATTCAAAACCAAATGCCCGGAATTCATAAACTTACATTCAAAACATTTATACATATAAAAATTTATACAGATAACCTGCTTACCTCAAGATTCAAAGTCAAGCCCTCTTTCCCTTCAGGCTTCTTGCTTCTACTATTAATTCACCACTTTATTCAATTTATATGTAAGATGTACCTACTATAAACATTCAAGGATAAATTTGTTTATGAATCACAATTAATTTAAATATTACTTTTAGTTTATAATATAGTCTCTACTAAGGGTTACTCAAATATTTGATACAATTCTTGATTAAAGAATGGTTAATGGGTCAAAAACAAAGGGTAATAAGATTACCCCTCCTAAGTGTCTTTTTATCAAACACTACATGGGCAATCTCGAATTTCCACATTTTTTATCATAAATAAGTTTGGGTTTTGGCTCCAAATCACACATAATCATGATTTAACTAATTTCTTGTTCAAATTTACATTCAAAACCTTCAATCATTCACCCAATACATGTTTTTCAAAGTTTCCCAACCTCTCCACGATCAAGATTTATTTTATCAATCAAAATTCAGGATTTTCATCTAGTAAAAATGATTATTCAGAGTCAAGTGAGCTTACCTATTAATTTCCTCTAATCGAATTTCCAAAATCCAAGCTGTGGAGGAAAAAACCAAATTTTTCTTCAATCTAAAGCCCCAAAATTCGCTAAGATCAACATTCTCTCGATATTGGAGAGTTGCTCGATCAACTGCCATTGATTTCCAAGTAGTTTGACATCGAATCCCTTGAGTCCTGAAATTTTTTGGAGCTTGGGGAGGAAAGGAGAGAAGCTGGACATGAAATGGGTTTTTTGAGAAGGAGATGGAGTATTTAAGCTCATTTCTTTATGGTACTCCAATGGTGTACACAAGAATAAGCATATGCAACCCACCTATCATACTTTCTGGCCTTTTAAGTCACTAAAATTCTTCCCTGCCCATCATAAAACTTAGTTCGTTAGTCATGTTCATCTTACTTTTTGACTTATAACTTCCAAATTCTTGTGCTTATGGAATCTTTGGTTGTATACAACTCTGCTTGCCACAAAAACTTTTAGGCCTTACATTCCACCCCTCTGATAAAAAGTTTCCTCCTCGAAACTTAAACAAACAAGTAGGGATATTTTGTTTTGATCATTTCTTCCAATTTCCAAGTCATTTCTTCCTCTGAGTGGTGATACCATTGTACTTTCACTATTCAGATAGCCTTGTTTCTCAATTGTTTCTCTTTAGTAGCCAATATTCAAATTGGCTGCTCTATATATTGCAAGGTTTTCCTTAATTTGGGTTTCGTCAGGTGTTAGTATGTGGGAAGGATCAGGCTCATATCTTCTTAGAGATGACACATGGAAGATATTGTGAATTCCACTCAATAATGGGGGTAAGGCAATATGATTCACCACTTTTTCAATTCGCTCTAAAATCTCATAAGGACCAATATATCTTGGAATTAGTTTGCCTTTCATGTCGAACCTCATTACCCCTTTCATTGGAGAAATTTTCAGAAAGACTTTATCTCCCACCTGAAATTCTAAGTCACCTCTTCGTACATCTACATAACTTCTCTGATGTGACTGAGCAATATGAATCTTTTCTTGAATTTGAGCTACTTTTTTAACTATATCAGCAATCATCTATGGTCCTATTATAGTAGTTTCACCCACTTTAGTCCAATACAATGGAGATATGCATTTATGCCCGTATAATGCCTCAAAAGGATCCATCTGGTGCTAGAATGTAACTGTTATTATAGGAAATTCAATTAATGACAAGTACTGACTCCAATCTTTGCCACATTCCAAAACGTAAGCATGTCTTCTAACTGCTGATTCACCCATTCTATTTGCCCGTCTGTCTGGGAGTGATAAGTACTACTAAAGTCTAACCATGTCCCCATAGCCTTATATAGTGCTTTCCAAAACTTAGAAGTGAACACTAAACCTCTATCTGAAATAATCACCTTAGGCACCCCATGTAATCATACAATCTCTTTTTTATAGATCCAAGCATACTTTTCAGTAGTAAATGTAGTCTTGACCGATATAACATGAGTAGATTTAGTTAATCTATCAATAATGACCCATATTCTATAAAATCCTACAATTGTTTTTGACAAACCAATGACAAAATCCATTGTTATATCTGTCCATTACCATTCAGGCGTCTCAATAGGCTATAATAATCCACCTAGTCTTTGATGTTCTGCCTTTACTTTTTTGACATACTAGACATCTAGCCACATATCTAGCAATATCATTTTTCATACACATCCACCAATATTGAGATTTCAAAGCATGGTACATTTATTGTCACACGAGGTGGATAGTATATGGAGAATAATATGCTTCTTCTAGCACTTTCTATACTATTACAGATCCCTTAGGAAGTATCAATCAATTCCTGCACCTCATAAGATGATCTACACCAATGAAGAAATCTGGTAGCTTATTTTGTTGTATTTGCAGTTTTAATTTTTGAAATTCTTCATTTGATGACTCTTCTTGAGCTATTTTGATTTCATCTATTAATGTAGGCCGAATACTTAATTGACACATTTGTTCCACTATTCCCTTCATTCCAACTTGCATATCTAATTTCCTTAGTTCCTCAAATAATTCTATCTATTGGGTAAATAAGCTGGTTAAATTGCTCCTAGATTTTTTGCTTAAAGCATTAGCTACCACGTTTGCTTTCCCAAGGTGGTAATGAATATTTAAACCATAGTATTTAAGTAATTCAAGCCATTGTTGCTGCCTCGTATTCAATTCTTTCTAAGTGAAGATGTATTTCAGACTTTTGTGATCAGTGTATACATCACATTTCCCTCCATAAAGATAATGTCGCCATATTTTTAAAGTAAATAATATTGTTGCCAATTCCAAATCATGTGTTTGATAGTTATGCTCATGAGGATTCAATTGCCGTGATGCATAAGCTATAACATTTCCATTTTGCATCAAGACACAACCTAATCCCTTTTTGGATGCATCAAAGTATATTACAAATCCATCTTGACCTGATGGAAGTGCAAGTATTGGTTCTTTCACCAATCTCTTCTTTAATTCTTGAAAGGGAGCTTCACACTGATCATTCCATTTAAATGGAATTCCTTTATGAATCAATTGTGTCAATGGCAGAGCAATACGGGAAAATTCATCAATAAATCTTCGATAATACCCAGCCAATTCTAGGAAACTTCTGACTTCCATCACTATACTCATTCTAGGCCAATTTACCATAGCTTTTGTTTTATGAGGATCCACAGAAATCCATCTCTTGATATTACATGGCCTAGAAAGGCTACATTATTCATCCAGAAGTCACACTTCTTCAATTTTGCATAAAACGTTTCTTCTTAAAGCCTTTGCAAAGCCATTCTCAAATGTGATTCATGCTCTTCTCTATCTTTTGAATAAATCAAAATATCATTAATAAAAACAATCACAAACTGATCTAGATAGGGTTTAAATACGCTATTCATCAGATCCATAAAGACTGCTAGAGCATTCCTTAACTCAAATTGCATTACGAAAAATTCATAATGCCCATTTCATGTTTTGAATGCAGTCTTGTGAACATCTACAGTATTGATGCTTAATTGATGATATCCAGACTATAAGTCTATTTTTGAGAATACTGTAGCTCCTTGCAACTGATCTACTAGATTATATATCTTAGGCAATGGATATTTATTCTTGATGGTGACTCTATTCAATTCCCGATAATCAATGCATAGTAGCAAACTTCCATCCTTCTTCTTAACAAACAACACTGGCACACCCCATGACAACACAATGGGATGAATAAATCCCTTATCCATTAATTCTTGCAACTACACCTTCAATTCTGCTAGTTCCATTGGTGCCATATGATATAGAGCTTTAGATATTGGCTCTGCCCCAGGTTGGAGGTTAATCCCAAACTCCAATTCTTTTTTAGGAGGTAATCCAGTTAATTTGTTGGGGGAGACATTTGGAAAATCTCACACTACATGTATAACTTTCAACATTAGATGTTTTGAATGGATGTCGATAACTAACACCCAATATGCTTCACATCCTTTCCTTACTAGATTGAGAGCCGTCATGGCTAACACCAACATATGAGTTTCACCCTTAGGCAAACTTTTAAAGAGAATTTCAAACTTATTTGGAGTCTTTAAGGTTACTTGTTTAGTTTTACATTCAATCGTAGCTTCATATTTAGCTAGCCAATCTATACCTAGTATAATATCCAAACCATTCATATTTAAAATAATTAAATCAGCATAAAATTGTCTACTCTCGATTATTATAGGTATTTCATAACACACTTTAGTAGCTATGTTAAGTGCCTTCAATGGAGTAGATACTTCTATTGCATGGTGCATCGGATATTTAGATAGGCTAGCCCTATTTACAAATGTAAGGTAAACAAAAGACTGAGAGGCACCTGGATCTAAGAGTACATAAGCCAAACAATCACATACAAGAAGATTACCAGTAATTATGTGATTCATGGCCTGAACTTCCTATGCATTGGTTGCTTGTACGACCATAGTCGTTGGTGGTCTACAGTCCTCATACTGATGGCCAGGAGCTGTATTAGGTCCACGACTCATCTAACCTCTACCATGTTCAGGATGGGATGGTGCTTGGGAGGTCATACTGTCACTTCTTCCCTGATTGGGACAATTCCACTTAATATTGCTAGTCTCACCACATAGAAAACAAGTGAGTGATCTCCATTGCCCAGCCCAAGGCTAATTTGACCTTTGACTAGTCTCTCTCACTGGTCCAGGGGTCGACTTAGATTGCCTCCCTTCCAATCACTTCAATAATAAAGGGCAATCAAATTTTAAGTGTCCTAGCTTTCTGCAATAATTACAAGTTTTCTCAGACATTTCACTGCCACTCAGCTCAAGTTTTGGCCTAGTTCGTCATCCCTATTCAGTTTTTTGCATATGTCCTCTTTCTCTGAATTTAGATTGGTCTTCTACCTCTCATTCCACTAGCCTGCTCCAAAATATCCTCATATCGAATTAACATAATGTAATGCCTCGCCCACCCGGGGCTGTTACTTCATTTTACACTATAAATCCACATGATCATAACATGATTTTTCTACTTCCAAGGTGGGTTGGTTTGATATTTTTTTTAGTTGAACTAATTTCTATAGAAAATTGGATAGAGTCTCCCTTAAAATAGGGTTGTCAACCTAGGTGCAAACATTCATCACATATTATGATACATTTCACCATTATAATTTATAAAAGTAAGAAATTATAAACTCTAATATTTCTCCAGTCATTCACACAACATCCTTATAACTCCACATGCTCTCCCAAGATCGCGGCTGCATCATAATGACAATGAATCTACCACACCGCCATACAATTTTCATTCCAAATACACCATAAACCTCATAGTGGGTGAGTCTAAACAGACTTTGTAAGTAGACTGCATGGCAATCAATAATTCAACAAAAATTAACAAAATCTTATCCATCAAGTAAATAGGGATCCATAAGGTATCCCACATACCAATCCAAATAGATGCATTTTCAAACTCAACACAACATCTCAACATACCACAGCATGAAGAATATAATAGTAATTGCAATTTCTAAAGTAAATTATACATTCTAGGATAGTCACTTTTCCCAAATCACACATATACATAACATATATGCATATATTACAATTTACATTCATGAGATAACTACGATCCCTTAATTCAGACAACCATACACTAGAATAACAATAGCAATTACAAGCAGGGAATATCTTCTATCCCCTCCCAAACTATACATTAACATAAAATATCACAACGCTGTATTATATAAAAATCAAAGACATGCCCACATCATAGCATTTTGGGATTTTTACTAATTTCAATTGTCATACATATTCACATTGCATGCAATAAGAAATGTGATATTTATAATACTATCTAAGTCACATATATAATTATCAATACATATATTCACATATAAGCACATTATCAAATTACTCAGGGGATAATCACTATCCCCACCCAATCAAACAAGCAAACATGCACAGACTACTTACCTCAGAATAATCCCATAATCCACATCTCTTCAAACTTGACTTGTTGCCCCCATGCCAAAAAATCCTACACATATCACATGAATCCCATATAATGAAGCATAATAATCAGATTTTTCAACCTAATGTATCTCATTACATTTTACATTATTTCATTTTTGCACTGCCATCATCCACCTCCACTGTGGGAGGCACACCAAATCTAAAACAGTACCCTTCACTCTGTAATGCATCGGGTCCATCTCGGCAAGAAGCCTGCCAGGCCCACACAGCCACAATGCTATATATAGTGGCACCCTGCCCTCATCGCCTCATGAGAGTACTAGTTCTCCATAAACACGCCTACATAAGCTACTCAGGCCAATCATGGCAATCAAGCTATCCAGTCCAATAGCAACGTCCGGCCGTGTTAGCTGCCCACACAACCGCCTATTGGCCAACTAGGCCACTCCTCACCACATGGCGAACACAGGTTGGCCCCATGGCCATCTTAAAATACATATATATGAGCAATACTAGGCTCTGCGCCAACTAGGCAGCAAAACTAGAATTTATCACCACTCCCGGGGGCATAGAATACATATACACAAATTTTTTTAAAATATAATTCTTATTTCCTAGTTTATAAATATCCAATTGACTTGAAACATTTTTTGTTACCAATAATATGAAAAATATTCAATCCCAATTTTAGGTCAAAATAATGTAAATTGAGCAAATTAAAATTAAAATATAAAATTATAAATAAAAAATATTAGATGGAATTATACGTATATTTTTCCCCTCAAAATATTTATGTTAATTAAAAATAATATAATAAATATTTTGAAAAAATATCAGCTTAAAATAAGTCAAAATGAGAAGATTAAAAATAAAATAAAATTTTAAAAAGAGTGGGATGCTATCAGCATCTCGTTTTCAGGGTATTTAATGTTCAGATTTGTTTGAGGGGTCAAGTAGTGGAATTTTTCATAAAATTTAATATGGTAGTATTAATTTATATCTTTTTTAACTCCATATTTTTATTTGTGTAAAATAACATCACTAATAAACCTCAAGAGGGTACTTGGTAAGGCGTTCTGTCACTACACTATTCATCTGAATTCCATCTAATTTTTCGCATTGTTATCAATGTAAATTATACATGCTAATTCAAGACATTAAAAATGATTAAAAAAATTAAATAAAGATCATTTAAATTATCATATGACATGTCATATTGCATTAATATTCAACACCCAAAAATAAGAATTTACATTGTCCAAATTAAATCAAATTTGAAACACCTGCTTACCTCACTTGTCTTGTAATTTCCACTATCAATTAATCTTGAGATACATCCATTAATCAGCCCTTAATCACCTTCCACCATTTCAGCCCTATACAGTAAGGAATTTAAATTTAATTCAGCAACTACCCCATTTAAGTTCTGTTTATTGCACACTAGCTGTCCATTTAAATTCATCATCTAATTGCCATCTGTTGGCTCTACTAACTACCATATTAGAGACCTAATTAAGCCATGATTACTCTTCTACTATTAGGCTTAATTACCTAGTTTAATTTAAAATAATTGTAGCCCTAATAGCTAAGTGGACAGCAGGGCATTCCATTAAGTTTAATTTTTTAGCATGCTATAATTCATTTCCATTAAATCTAATCCTTATCTCAACTTAATTAAACATTAATCATGCCACAATACCATTAATCAAGCCCTTAATCATGCAAACCCTAATTTCCTAGTTTTAATCCCATCTTCATGATTTCATTTTTTAATCACTAAAACAACTCCCAATACATGATCAAAAACTTAAATTCATAAACTTCATACCTGAATTGGCTAATATGCTTAATGGGTCCCTGTACAGTAGATCCCTCTTCAATTTTTGTAGCCTTAGTATACTTTAATTAAGAGGATTTAAGATGTAGTGGGTTGCAAACCTTATTTATAGGCATTCCCTACTATTTCTCCCAACCGAAATGGGCAGAAATCCTTGCTTAAAAGGCTTGGGATGCTTGGGGAAGGGAAACCCATGTTGAAGAGGTGCTTGGACATTGGAAGGAGATGCGTATAGCTGATATTTATATTAATCTTTCATTGGTAGTCCATGCTCCTACTTAATTCTATACACTTGCATCTATCTTTGATTTTCAAAATCCTATCTGGTCCTCATATTTAGCACATTTAAATCATTCATTTAATAAATCACATGTACAAATTAATCATCCATCCATTAAATATAATCTTTTCATAATTTTATTATTTATTTCTTAATTAAATTTAATTTTAACTAAAATTTACCAAAAATTATCGGCAACTTGATTTTTTAGCTTTGCACATGCAATTTTTGATTTTTCTTCACCTATAAATCATTGATTATTATACGTACTCATCATCCCTACATTAATATGTATTTTTCATCCATTTTTGCTATTTTTCTATAAAATTCAATATTTTCCTGAATTTACACCTTCAGCATTCCACCGCTTTAAATTCATTTACTTTTTTACTTAAATCATATATTTAACATACTTTGATACATTCCCAACCTCATCTTCATGTTTATATTAATAATCCACTTAATTCCATAACTTTTTCATGATAAATTTTACAAAAAATTAATTATACTCTAATATACTTCATGTTGAATTGGTAAAAATTAACAAAAAAATTAAAACTCACATATCTAAAATTTTTAGGGCCTTACACATAGCCAAGCTAACTTCTCGTGAATATCCAACTGTAATCCTTCTTGAAATTTTTGCGCTATTTCTAGTGCATCCATTCAAGCCCATGGTACAAATCGAGCGAGAGATCTAAAGTTTTCCTCATATTCTTCTACTGTTCTCCTGCCTTGCAACAATATCATAAACTTAGTTGGTTGTGAAGCCTTTTCACTGGTAGGTACATATCTACGAACTAATCTCTCTTTAAATTCAGCCCATAACATTCCTACCTTATGACTAAGAATAGTTAGCCTCTTGGTATGCCACCAATGTTCTGCTTCACCTTCCAACTGATAAACTCCATACAAAACTTTATGCTCTTCAGGACACTCCATATATGCAAATGCTTTTTCCATACTAGCAAGCCATTCATCTACCACATGGTAATCCCGCTAACTTTTAAAATTTGGTTGTTTCATATTTTGGAAGGCCTTCATGTTTAAGCCCGTCTTTAACTACCCAGAAGGAGCTTGGCCTATATGAGTAGGTCCTTCACCTGACCCTGCCAGCTGATGAGGCTCCACTATAGGCCTCCTCTGTGTTTGCACTAATTACTATAGAGTCTGGGCAATTCCCGCGATCATTGCCATCATAGCACTGTATTCCAGTGTCATTGTCTGGGTGGAATAGGTGGGCTTGGCCTATCTGTTTGTGCAGGTTCTGCCTCAACATGGCCTTCTTCAAGTTCAACTGCTCCCTCCACTTCATTTTGGGTTAACTCAGGAATATCATTAGCCCTGGAGGCATCTGCCTGTGTTTCTCTAATAATAACCCATGTCGCTCGAGTCTGAGTAATCCTTCTTAGTAACTCTTCTTTCAACATGGGGGCTTTCCTTTATCTATTCTCTTCCTTGGTGCCATTACTGTATATGGAAGAGTATGATCATATAACAATATATTTAACTATTTACTCAAATTATCAATATAATAATTCAATTTATAGTTTATTCTAATGTCCCCCCATATTTCTATCATATGATTATACACATGTCATTCATTCACTAATTTCCAACACCCTACTATTACAATTCTGGGATTTATTCTCACTATCCTTCTAAGTATCAGGCATAACCCACTTTGATACTAGCTTGTAATGCCCTGCCTGTTTCAAATGTTATGAAGGCAGTAATAGGACCCATAGGCATGGTCTCCCCTGAACTTAACCTCATGAACTTGTAATAAACTTGTATGAGATATTCCAACCACCACATATGTCCAGAATCATAATCACACTGTAAAAGTAGAGTATGGAAGCTTAGGTATAAATATTATAGAATTGAAATTCATATCACTATGACTTTTACTTTTTAACTTTTCATTTTTGACATAAATTACAAATTTACACTTTTACTACATTCCAAAATGAGGCATCACAATAAAGCAAAAGAGTATAAAATTCTAAACTTCATAGTTTATCCCTTTCTTGAGCTCCAACCCCATGTTGGACTCCATCTTCCGGCCTGGTAACTAAAACATATTAAAATAAGGTGAGTCCAGGCACTCAGTAAGCAGGTATGAATTAAAACTATAATAACATATGAAATTTGCAAGTACATGTTAATATTATATATTCCATTAGACATATCAATATGAAACTATTGCTCTCTACTAGTAATAACAAAGATTCCTCCTAAAAATCTTTTGAGATGTCCATCATCTCCAATCCCTTTTTCTTATGTGTAAATTATATGCATTTTTGTTTCATCCTATCTATATCCCTTTGTCAATTCACCTATCACAATCCAACATCATGCTTGGGCGGTCATCAACCAAGTGGTCTCAACCACATTCCAAGTGGACATAACAAAAAACAAATGGACTCAACTTTCTTACCTATTGGTGTGATCTAGTCCCTCTCTACAATCTCGTTTATGAGTGTTACGAGACTCATAACTAATACTCGTGGTGTCTCTCCCTCACTAAATTTTAGGGATAGTAAGTTCTCCTTTAACACCGACTAAGTAATTAGAAGAATCACATATTCAATAGGCTAGCCTCTTCGCCATCAAACCGGTAATATCAAACCGAGCCCCTACATGGGCTAAACAACCAACAAATCCTCATGAGAAGCATTCAAACCCAATTTCACATAATCAACATTTTGGTAGTCATTCACATAATTAATTAACACATATTTATCTAATTAGCTTTTAACTCAATCATAATACAAAATTCTCAATAATTTAATGCTCTTTAATGCATATCAAATTACTTCCTAAATTCTAAGTAACTTATTTCTATATCATTTGTTAACTTAACTTAACATTTTACTTCTTGCATTTCCCTTAAATTATTTTCCTAAAATGCACATTCAAATAATATAAATACAACAAATGCACTTAAATAACAAAATAACCAATATACAACACAAAAATCACAAAATAAGCCATGTTGAAGAAAAATAAAGCAAGCTTGTGCCGCAGCAGAGGAAAATTATGGAGCAGCAAAGCATCAAAAGAAGTTCAGTGAGGAAGCCTGTGTAGTAGCATAGGAAAATTTTGGTGCAACATAACATTAGAAGAAGTTTAGTCAGCAAGCTTGTGCCGCAACATAGGAAAACTATGTTGTAGCACAGCATCAGAAGAAGTTCAGTCAGCAAGCCTGTGCCACAGCACAGGAAAATTGTGTTGCAGCACAACATTAGAAGAAGTTCAGTCAGCAAGCCTATGTCACCGCATAGGAAAACTATGTTACAGCACAATATCAGAAGAGTTTCAATTAGCAAGCCATTTCCATAGCACAGAAGCTGGAGATAAGACTCTATATTTTGTGAAATTGCTTGGGAACATTGAAAAATGACATTCAAAACCAAATGCCCAAAATTCATAAACTTACATTCAATACATTTATACAAATAAAAATTTATACAAATAACCTACTTACCTCAAGATTCAAAGTCAAGCCCTCTTTCACTTTAGGCTTCTTGCTTCTACCATTAATTCACCACTTTACTTATTTTATAAGTAAGATGTACTTCCTATCAGCATTCCAGGATAAATTTGTTTATGAATCACAACTATTTTAAATCTTACTTCTGGTTTATAATATAGTCTCTACTAAGGGTTACTCAAATATTGAATTCAATTCTTAATTATGTTGAACATACT
This sequence comes from Pouteria campechiana, assembly GCA_036873735.1. NCBI lineage: Eukaryota > Viridiplantae > Streptophyta > Magnoliopsida > Ericales > Sapotaceae > Pouteria > Pouteria campechiana. The sequence continues at coordinate 3,785 of JAYJMB010037930.1, read as the reverse complement.
ATCTAGCTTGATTTTGATGATGAACATTCTTAACCAAGTATGTTTTGATGATGAGCAAAGACATGAGTGAAACATTAAGATACTAACAATCTATTCTCAAGTATGTTGTAGTAATATTAACTCGTATTCAACTTGAGAATAACCTTCATGATGATAAAATGAAGACATAAGGTAAATGCTCTTTCAAACTTAAGTATATAAATTTTACATATACTTAAATCAAGAAAACAAAATTTTTAAAGTCTTGAAGACATACTTCGGAGCCAACAGAAATATCTTCAAAGTTATCTTAACGTGTTTTAGAGTAAATTGGATTGCTTCAGAGTCATCACAATGAACTTTTGAGTAAACGGATAAAGCTTCAGAATTGTCATGGCATGGCTTGAAGACATTTAGAACAAGCATCAAAGTCTTCACAATGAGCTTCAGAGTAAAATAAAATACTTTGAAGTTGTTAGAAGTGTGTTTCAAAATTAATTGTAAAGCTTTAGAGTCAATTGAGACAAACTTCAGAAACCTCATGGGAAGTTTTAGAGTAAACTAGAACCACTTTGGAGACATCAAAGCATGCTTCAGAACCATTATAATGTACTTCACAGTTAATCAAGAAAGCTTCAAAATTGTCAACAATGCTTCAAAGTCATCATGCAAGTTTTGGAATTGTAATAGTACACTTTGGAAATAAGAGGACAAGCTTCAGAGTTAATCAGCTATGCTTCGGAATAAACAAATATGCTTTGGAGAACTTAGAGTCACATTTCGGAGTAGATTCAAAGAAGCTTTAGAGGGAACAGACCTACTTCGGAGTCCTCAAGTCTTTACTTCGGAGACAATAAACAAGCTTTGGAGTCATTAAATACTACTTCGGAGTCACCTTTCTGAAGCATTAGAAGTTTAAAAAATCCAAATCTTTTTGTACAAAGGACTGTCGCAATTAAGAAGGCTTATTACCATTTTGAAGAATCTAAAGCAAACTAATCTAAACATCTAAAATCAATCAAGACATCATTTGTTCATTCATCTCTTTGGAGTAACTAAAGAAGCAGCTTCGAAACTCCCATGATAAAAGTGAACATTGAGAAAAGTCAGCGATAGAGTAGTAGACCGATACCAAAATGTAGCAAAGTCAAACGTTAGACAAAATGTAAGGTAAAGAAAAATATTTTTGAATGTTTGAATGTCTGCCAAAGTTAGCAATGGAAAAATCTCTCTCCACCTATAAAAGAGAGATTCAGAAGCAAAAACAAAATAATTATTTTTTGAAAACAATTGAACATCACTTAATACAAGAAGAGCATTCAAAATCTTACTTCAAAGTTCTACTCCAACGACTACATGTCTATTACAAGCTCTAAAAGCCTAGATCGCTTCTCAATCAAGGAGTTTGAATCTTTCACTCTCACTGTTTATTCATTAACTGAAAGTTCAGAATTTTATGTATAAATTTGTCTAAGTAAGAGACAAATTTGTATATTTCATTTTTCTATTTGGTAACATAAGTAGAGTTCTTGGTGTATTTGAATTAAGATAAGCTAGTTGGAAACTTGCTGAAAGAGTATAAGTTTGTTGGTGAGCTTTGAAACCCAACAAGTTGGGAAAGTTTCTAGATAGCTTTGGAAAACTAGTAAGTTCATTTGTGAGTTTGTTGTAAAACCAATGTGTATTTGACAAGGTTGATCAAGGTATTAGTGAAACCTAGGTTCAGTAGAGGAGACTAACTCAGAGAAGTGGAGTAGAAAACTAGGAAGGGCCGAACCACTATAAAAATCTTGTGCTGTGTATTGTGCAATCTGTTTTACTTATTCGTTCAACATTTCAATCATTTGATTTGGCTAAAAAAATTTAAAACTCAATTCACCCCCCCCCCCTCTTGAGCTGCCAGTGTATAAGGGACTAACAAGTGGTATCAGAGCAAGTTTCACTAGTTAAATTTTGATTACCAATTTATTAACTTGTGAAGATATTCAAATGGCAGGTATGTTCTATAATACATCTGTTGAAGGACAATCTACTTCTAGACCCCATCTATTTGATGAAATCAATTATGGGGATTGGAAAATGAGAATGCAAAATTTCTTTATGGCTATAGATTACTAGTTGTGGCTTTTAGTGCAAAATGGAAAGAATGTCACCAACACTAAATACAAATACCCTCCAGAATATATACAAGCAGTAAAATGTGATGATAAGGCAAAGAATTGCCTCTAATGTGCATTAACCTCCTTTGAGTTTGAAAAGATTTCTACATGTGATTCAGCTAAGGAAATCTGGGATAAACTCAAGATAGCACATGAAGGTACAAATCAGGTAAAAGAGACAAAAATAAATCTTCTAGTGCAAGAATGTGAAGCCTTCTCTATGAAGGAATCAGAAAACATTTCTAAAATGTTTGAAAGATTTCAGAAAATCACCAATAGCTTAAAGAACTTAGGAGAAAAATATGAAGAGACCAACCTAGTAAAAAAAATCTTGAGATCTCTGCCTAGACATTAGTTGCCCAAAGTTACTGCTATACAGGAAGTAAAAGATCTCACAAAGGTGATAGTAGAAGATCACTCATGACCCATTAAGTCCTGATGAAGCAAAAAGTACCAGATGAAGTCAAAGGCAAGAAAACAATAGCTTTACAAGCAGAATCAGAAAATGAAGAATCTTTAGAAGATACCTCAACCACTGAAGATGATAAGTATATGGCAATGATAAGTAGAATATTCAGAAACATGTTCAAGAAGAAAAGATTTGGAAACAATTTCAAGAACTTCAAAAGTAAAGATAAGAAAAAGGAAGTTCCAATCTATTACAACTGCAACAAGCCTAGGCTTATGAAGTTTGATTGCCCAGAACCAGATAAAAAGTAAGGAGACAAGAAGAAAATGTATAACTCTTACTTTGACAAAAAGAATATTTCTAATAGCAGGAAATTTGAAAAGAAGAAGAAAGCTATGGCTGCATGGGAAATGCTAGAAAACATAATGCAAGAAAGCTCAATTGAAGAAGAAGAAAAAAATGAAGCTCAATTCAGCACACGCAGCTCCAAAGAAAAGGATTAAGAAGAGCATCATAAAGGAATAAGCTTCATGGCTATTTACAATGATGAGGTAAATTTGAAACCTAAAATTTCTGATATTGAAGAATTATTAGAAGAACTTTATTTAGATTTCAAAACATTAAAAGCTAAACACAAGGAAACTAAAAGAGAACTTGAAAGAACAATTAATGAATGCTCCAAATTAAAACAAGAAAACAAATTGCTCAAAACTGACTAGACTATCAATATAGAACTTGAACAAACTAAAGCAGAAAATCATGCTCTAAGAAATACTATAACTACTACCTTATTTAAACTTAAAATAAAGAAAGATACATGAAACCAAGGAAAGAAAAATCGCAAAAGAAAATCAGAACCCAAACAGAATATGATTTGGATTCCTAAGGCAATTGCTAAAGTAGTAAATGTAACAATTATATATCCAAAAAATAGATTAGCAACATATAAAAAACAATAGGTGCCAAAATATTCTGCTACTAACCCACCATGACCCATTCCTAAATGGGTACCAAAAATTATAGCTTAATTTCATTGCTGTAGGTGTGTTTGAGAGCCATAGAGAATAGCAAGTGGTACATTGATAGTGGTTGCTCAAGACACATGACATGAGAAAGGGAGTTGTTAACAAAACTAAAGCTAAAAATGGAGGAATAATTACCTTTGGGGATAATGGAAAAGGTAAAGTGGTTGGAATTGGTAAAATTGGCCAACCTCCCTCTATTAAAATTTCAAATGT